>WAAF01012438.1:0-37209 GCA_013400475.1 Tricholaema leucomelas | reverse complement strand
CTCCCTCTCCCTCCCTCTCCCTCCCTCTCCCTCCCTCTTCAGCAGCCCTTCATTAGCAATTCGAGGGTGCTGTTTTGTCATGGAGTTT
This sequence comes from Tricholaema leucomelas, assembly GCA_013400475.1. NCBI lineage: Eukaryota > Metazoa > Chordata > Aves > Piciformes > Lybiidae > Tricholaema lacrymosa > Tricholaema leucomelas. The sequence continues at coordinate 37,121 of WAAF01012438.1, read as the reverse complement.
CTCACCAGTGATTCCTGCGTGACCCTGATTCCACCCTTAGAGGTGGGTGGGTTTGAACCTTGCTGGAAGGAAATGCAGGAGGGTTGAGTAGGCTGAGCACGATGCTGTCATTCGAGTCCATAACTATCGTTTGAACCCATGGCCTTTCAGACATTCATTAGTTCTTGGCAGTCAAAAACAAGTGGAATTTATTCACCTCGCTCAGGAAATACAACCTGTGCTGTTGAAAATTCAGTGTTGCTCCAGAGAAAGAGCTGCTCTCTCAGTTGCTGGGACAGGAAGGTTGTCCATGTACTGAGGCCAGGCATGGGAGAATGTAGGTTCAAATCAGTTTAAAGGGGACAGGTATCTGCTCAAGAGAGTCCAGTGGAGGGCTACGAGGATGACTGGGGGACTGGAGGACTGCCTGATGAGAAGAGGCTGAGTGACTTGGGGCTGGAGAGGCTGAGGGACCAGGGGCCTTTTAGTCTGGAGAAGAGAAGACTGAGGGAGGATTTAATACATGTTTATAAATATCTGAGGGCTGGGGGTTGGGGGGAACATGACAGGCTCTGCTCACTTGCTCCCTGTGATAAGACAAGGAGCAATGGATATAAGCTACAGCACAGGAGGTTCCACCTCAACACAAGCAGGAACTTCTTTACTGTAAGGGTCACAGAGCACTGGAACAGGCTCCCCAGAGAGGCTGTGGAGTCTCCTTCTCTGGAGGCTTTTAAGGCCTGTCTAGATGTGTTCCTCTGTGCCCTGAGCTAGATTGTATGGTCCTGCTCTGGCAGGGGGGTTGGACTCGATATCTTTGGGTCCCTTCCAACCCCTGACATCCTGTGATCCTGTGATGTCTATCTCCTGTGATCTCTCATATGACATCTGGCCATGTTTTCCTCTTTGCACTCCATTTCCCCTTCACCACTGAGTCTTGCAAAGATGTGCAATGCAAGAAGAACTGGGCAGTGCTTTGCTGTCATGGTGATGTGGTCTAAACAAACCCAGAGGATTTGGCCAGTGTTTCAAAACTGACTTCTTGTTGCAAATGAAATAGCAGAGGAACTCACAGTTTTGTTTGCTTGGATGCTCGCCTGGTTAGTCATGCTGGCTCTCCTATCTGTTGGACTTCTGGGGAGCTTCAGTTTCACTGATATATATCCCAATATGAGGTGGTGTGCTAGATAACTTGTATCTAAAACTGATTAGCATTTCTCCTTTAAGAAGCTTTTCCTTTTTTTTTTTTTTCTGGGCAAGGTAGGTTTCTGCAGAAAGAAAAAAGAATTTTCCTCCAGAACTACTTGAGTTTTTTTTTTTTTGAGTGGGAGGCAAAAATGTTAATATAGTTAAAAACTTCCCCCAGCATCTGAAAGTCGAAGAGGGAATGAAATGATTTGATAAGGTAAGGGTGAAGGAAAGACAGTAACCAGCTTTTAAATATCCTCATTTCTGGATATGACTCCATGGTGTAGTTCTGAGGGGAAGGAGGCTTGGCTCTGGTTATGTTGCATATGTGTTGCACCCTTACCTATGCACAGGCTCCCCTGGGAGGTGGTTGAATCACTATCCCTGAAGGTCTTCAGAAGATGCAGAGATGTGGCGCTAAGGGACATGGTAGACTTGTTAGATTAACTCTTGGACTCATTGGCCGTAAAACACCTCCAGTTCTTAATCCTGGGAGATGCTACATAAGAACTGTCAGGAGCACTGATAGTCCAAAAAATGGAGGCAGTTCTGTCTCATTTCTTTTGAGCAAATGATTTGAAAATTCATTTCCTGACTTTGGGAAAAAAAAAATGCCCACCTCCAAAGTGTAAACTTACTCCCCACAAGGCTGTAGAAACCAGCTTGTGAATCTGATGGGGATGAGGAGCAAAAAGGTTTTCTTGGCAGCAGCACAACTAAGACTTAAGGACAGGTTCTATCAAGACAAGGATGAGCTAGCAAGGAGCCTGTCATTCTGGCAGAGAAGGGGCTGGAGGTAGAGATGTGGGGAGAGAGGAGAACTGAAATCTGGAGGAGAGAATGGAAGTGAGGGGAGGGGAGAGGAGGGGTGTGGAGGGGAGGGTAGGGGAGAGGAGAGATGTGAGTAGAGTCTGCAGGGAATTTCTGGCTCACCATGTTTATCATCTCAGCTCCCCAGGAAAAGTGAAATTAAGGTGAAAGACCTGAATAGCTGAGGGGTTTACTAGAGACTGGTTGCTGAGGCTTCTGTCAGTGTCCTGCAGAAACTGTATGGGTGGGAAAGACCCCGAGCAACATTTTCATATCTGCCTATCTGTTCTTAAGGAATCCCAGTGGTGGAGGTGTCCTTATGGATCCTGTTACAGAATACATCAATCCTGGGCCTGGAAGACTTTTCTAAACTGAAGTCTTCAACATTTTTTTCTGGCTGCAAATAATCCAACTTTGTTTTTTTTTTCTCCTGTTGACAGCCATCTCTCCTGGAATGACTTAGAACAAATGGCATATTGCAATATTCCAGAGTTTTCTTTCTTTTTTTGGAGGTGTGGATGCCTGTGATTTACTTACCATCTTCAGTAGAGCTGCACTTTACCATTTCCTCCTGTGTTGTGGTTTGCAACCTCTGAACTGCCAACCTGGGCTAGCTCAGGATGAGGGACTAATACTGCACAGCAGGGGATAGGAGGACTAAGCTTCCAGCTGCTCCCCAAAGTGAAGCTGGTGGGACTGAGTCTGTGATACCCAGGAATGGGTGGAGAATAAATGGCTTAAAGTAGTCCCTTAGACTGACCTCAGACAGCAGGACTGCTGCTGAGAATCAAATCATTAGTGCATGGTGACTAAGTTTCCTGGAATAAACTAAGCACTGGCTTTCTGAAGAATGTGAACTCACACAGCATAACAAACCAGGGATCTCCATTCCCTAAATATGGTGGATAGCTTCTGTGCCTGAAAATCTTCTAACTCTTAAGCTGGAAAGGGGAAATATTGGAGAGCTTCCCTGCTGATGACTCATGTTTAAGATAATCCACACATTTTTTAATAGCAAGAATATTTAGTCATCAGTCTTGACTAGCTGATGTTGTAGGAAATCTTTTGGAACCCTGGGGACTAGAAGAGCTCTTCCTGCTCTTTTTCAGTTGCAAATTACTGAGCTCTGTGGGATCACTGGATGGAATCTGGGACCTGCACTTTCTATTTCAGATTGTGTGATAGCACAGACTCTTCAAACCAGAAACTCATGAATATCCATGCAGTTAAAAGCAGTCAGACAAATGTTTCATGTGCCAGTACTATGTATGTTTTCTTCTGCCTTGTTTTAAATCACGTTTCACACAGTGCTAGACACTTTCCTTCCTTGCCAACATCAATCTAAGGCCAAAATGTGATGTGTTGCCTGTTCTGTTTTGAGAAGAGAGTGCCTTTCTCTCAAGTGTATCTGTAGATATCAACTCTGTGTCTTGGGAGATTCCTTTAAGAAACAGCCCCCTTCCCAGCAAGGGGTTAGAGGGTTTGCTAAGCACATTTTTCTGCCCAGCTGCAACCGAGCTTGTGCAATAGGGTGGCACATATTTTTGCAGTCTTTTCCCTGCTTCCTCCTAACTTTTGAACCTACTGAGCAGTTTCTACCAGTTTTTACAGAGGGGAAGCAGTCACTATGATACCAGCTTCTTGTCTTCCTGTAGCTTACTGGCATCTGGGTAGACGAAGGAGGCTCTGATGTTGCTCACCACCAAGGGGATGACTGCTGACTGAGCTCTGTATTTGATAGACACCACAAAGTCCATGTGAAGATGTTAAGGGTAAGCCAGACAGCACTGCTGGTCTCTAGCAATGAGGATGTTTCCTGCTCCTTTTCAGTAGTGCAGATCCTGGTATTGACTCTGCTTCTGGCCAGGACAGCCAAAAACTGGCAGGCAGGAATGAGTCAGGAACTGCACAACTCCATCCCTGTGCCAGCTGCAGCCCCCAGCACTTCTCCTTCCTCCAGGCTTGTGGTTGGCACAGCATCTAGCTTGCCCTAGCCTGACTACAGCCTGTACAACATGGCCTCCTCCAAAGCAAAGCCTCAATGTGCCAATCCTGGTGGCTCTTCTTTCCTCCTGTATAGGACAAATGGCTCTTAAACAGGTGATACTTAAAAGAGGGGTTTTATTGCCAAATCTCAAAGCTCTTTACAAGCAGGAGACAAAGTGCTGACCTTCCACAGGCAGCTGCAGCAGCTGCTTTACAGATAGTCACCCACATTTGCTTGCTTACAAACTCAACTTCCTTCCTGTCACAGACGCGTTAACCTGGTGGCACAGCCTAAAACAGAGACTCACACCCCACTGCTCCACGAGCAGAGCATTTCAGGCACGAAAAAAAAACAGACTTAGTCCATCCAGAAATTAGATATAAATTTAAATGCAAGGTTAAAGAGAGACATATGAAAAAAAAGGTGCTTGGTGGAAAGATGTATACTGAAGATGGGAGCTGCTGTACAAGGTCAGAGCAGATCAGGATCCTATCTCTGACTGTCTAGCACTGCCATTTCGTAGAATCAACCAGGTTGGAAGAGACCTTCAAGCTCATCCAGTCCAACCTATCACCCAGCCCTGTCCAATCAACTAGACCATGGCACTAAGTGTCTCATCCAGTCTTTTCTTGAACATCTCCAGGGAATTTTCAGAGGAGTGTGCAAAAACACTCCAGAAGGCAGCTTCCAGCCTTAGGCAAGACCTGGCTCAGGACCAGAATGAGAACAAGTGGGAAAACTGCAGAAGGAACATGATGCATTGTTTCCTGCAAAGTCCAGATGAATCAGGCTTATGGCCAGGAGAGATATTTTGGGATGAACTGCCAACTCTATTAGAAAAAATAGTTGAAATCAAAGAGTCTCTAACATAGCATTTGCAGCAGTAGTTATTGAGTGCTATCGAGATTCCACTTAAGTTATACATATTTACAAGGTATAGTACAAATCTAATAAGTTTGGTTAGTACAGCAAATAAAACAATTAGCTGTAGCTTATAAAATGATTTAACTTGCCCATTTCCTAACAGATACAGGGGGTTCTGTCTGTTAAGATTCCTCCTGGTGGGTATTCAGTAAAAGGTCAGGCATTTATTCATTATTCAGTATAATATAAAAATATACAGTAAATATAAGGTTTTGGCTGTATTTTCATCAGCACTTTGCCAGACAGGTCCCCAGAGAACACACCACCACAAGAAAACACCTGTAAGAGCGAAAGCATTTGTATATAAACTAGAGGACTGAGCTATCCCATATAAGCTGCTTCCATTCTGCCTTTTCAGTTCTAGGCTTTGATTTGCCCACCTTGGTGTTTAGGACTGGCTTCAGCTTTGAGATAGGATAGAATAGAATAAAATAGGAGCAACCAGGTTGGAAGTAACCTCCAAGATCATCCAGTCCAACCTATCACCCAGCCCTATCCAATCAACTAGACCATGGCACTAAGAGGAACCTCTACCCAGAGTTTGTGTATATTCCTGGTAGTGTGAACTGGTTTGGGTTTTTTTGTTTTTCCTTTAACCCATCTAATTGATCCCTTGTTGTACAACTGCATCTTGCAAAAGCCTGCCTGCTCTCTGGAGATGATCACACACAGGATGTCAGGGGTTGGAAGGGACCCAAAGAGATCAAGTCCAACCCCCCTGCCAGAGCAGGACCATACAATCTAGCTCAGGGCACAGAGGAACACATCCAGACAGGCCTTGAAAAGCTCCAGAGAAGGAGACTCCACAGCCTCTCTGGGGAGCCTGTTCCAGTGCTCTGTGACCCTTACAGTAAAGAAGTTCCTGCTTGTGTTGAGGTGGAACCTCCTGTGCAGCAGCATACATCCATTGCTCCTTGTCCTATCACAGCTGATGTCCTTTGACTTCCAGTGCATGCCAGGTTCTGACAGCTCACATTCATACCACACAGTGTTCGGTAAACAAAAGTGCACATGCAGAAAAATACATTTAGCTAGCAGATAGGCACTGAATATTGTCTGTTACTAGCCCTTGGCCTAAGTATGCCTGCAAAGGTGACTATGACCCATTGAATCACATTGAATTTACAGCAGCAAATAACAGACTCAGAGTTTGCTCCAGGCTGTGTGCTTGGGAGTGGGCTTCGGGCCTGGGATTTTTTTTTTCTCTCAAAGCAAAAGTTTTTGGCACTTCAGCCCTGTGTGTTTGACTGTGTAGACCCTTCCATGTGAGAGAATAAAAAGGGAATTCCCACGTGGCTGTCTTGAGATGACAGACCACTGAAACCAAGGTTGCTTTAACCAAAAGAGGAAGAAGCATCAGTTTTAGTCACTACCTGTCTTGTTGGCTCTAAGTGGTGAAAAAGAGGGTATCTGGAATCCCAAACCAAACTTTTCTGTCCTCAGACCTGAAGTGCCTATTGCCTAGCCTATGAAGAGCCTCACATGAAGCTTTTCTGAACTGCTGCTGCTACGGGGAGTGTTTCCAGCCCACTTGTGGAACATGGGAAATGATAGAAGAAAGACTGGAAGAAAAATCAATGGGTGAACTAAGAGGGGGGTGCTGACAAACGAAAGAAAATAGCTCAGGTATTGTGCCATTCCTTAAAACCAGACTGGGAAGATCACCCTTTTCCATGCTTCCAGAGTCTGGCTCAAGCAAAGGAGAAGTCCTTTGGACTGTTACATGATTCTTTTCAGAGCAACTGCAGAGAATGGGGGAGGGGACCCAGCTCAGCTATAGGGCCATACAGCAGTGGTACAAAGACAGGATTTTATCACAGTGATCATCACTGAGGACCATGGGAACTGTGGCTGCTTTCAGCAGGTGGGCAGAGAAGCTGTGGGAGTTGTGCTGGAGCCTTCTGCAATGCCTTCCTCACACCCTTCTGTAGCAATGCATGTTTATTTTAAATGTACTTAACCCACCGGGACCAGCCCCAAAGTTGTGATGTAAAATGACTTTCCCTCCATTTTTCTCCTTTCTACTCCAGTTACAGATGTCTGTGCCAAACTTGGGCTGGGTCTTGGGCTAGCCAGGACCCAGCAGGTAGAGATGTGTTAAATAGGAGGAGCAATCTCATCCACTTGCTGCCTGCTGTGCATGCTCCTGTCAGTCGACATCCCAAGTTAACACAAAGAGCAAGCCTCCAGCTAAGGGAATCACATCCCTAAAGCTTCCTAATGACAACTCTTCTGGGAAGTTCCTGGGGACCTCCTGGACACAAGTTCTCCAGACACCTGGCTAATTGTTCCCAGTGATGGTAAGGGGATTCAGAGTTAGCAGAGAGGAATGGTCCTCAATAATCATCAATATGTTGTGCTGCTAGAAGACACTCCTTCAAAGGCCAGGAATAACCTGCTCTTTGCCTCAGCCTCCTTATTAATGAAACAGGAACAATTAATACAATGATGCATCAAGACTTAGGTTTGCTTAAGCAGTGCATAGCACACTTAAAACTTTGCAGGGTGAGACTCAGAAAGTGCCTGCATAGAGCTGTTCCAGAGCTGAGGACACTGCTTGTAGTCAAGAGCTGGCCAGTTCTGTTTGCCTCTGCGTGAGGTCACTTTTTAACTGTGATTGTGGTTTTATGAGTATCTTTAGAGAAGATTAAAGCATTTATCTTTACATTCCTAGATGTCACTGGGCCAGGTGGTCTGGGAAACCTTGCCAGCAAGTGAACAAACACTGACTACATTTATCCTAAGTGATTTAACTGAGAAAAGCAGGTAGGTGCCAGTGCAATCTGGTCTCTGCTTGTTGTAAATACAGATAAACAGGGGCTTTTGCTAGAGTAACCATTCTGCTCCTTTCAAAATCTGGCTTGCTTTGAGTACCAGTAATTTTTAAGGCCTGATCCATGGAAAGGACTTTGGACAGAGTCCTCAGAGCACATTCACATTTTGAAACCCTTCAGTGTCTTGTAACCTTCTGCTGTGCTAGGAAAATTAGAACCATCCTGGTATGTACAGCATAAAGAAAGAGAGAAAGATGCTATCACTGAAAGCTCAGTTCTGTCCCAAGGGTGTGTGCCCATCAAAACACCACCTTTCAAAGACTGGCCTAGCAATGGTACAAACCTGTAAATGGCAAACGTTTAGCTTTGATTGTGAGGAAGAAGTATCTTTGAGGAGAACATCAGGGAGCACTTCTCCTATAAAGAGTCACTAGATCCTTTTGCTTTTCTTTCTGTTTCTGTGCTGCTTCTTTTTTCAGTTCTCCAAGACCTTTGATTTCTTGCAAAACTTGTGTGGCTTGCCGAAGTTGTTCTACTGCCTCGTTCAGCAATGTCTCTGCCATCACTGGGGGTCCGTTCCCCTCCTGGGCCTGCTCCAAGCCTTCACGTAAAACCTTCTGCAGCAGTTTTTCTGCTTTTTCCCGTTCGTTAGCAACTTTCTCCTCCATTTTAGCTAAGCAGTGAGGGGAATCCTTGGGGAAACCTTGGCTTGGAAGTGCTCTCTGCCTACTTTTGGGATCAGACAGCAAGTCTCCCAGAGAAGAACTGCGAAGTTTAAGAACTGCAGTGCTTTCTGCAAACACTTTCTTCTCAGTAGTTGCTTTTGCACTCTCATGGCCACTTTCTGTAGCTAAGGAAGTCTCAGTCTCTTCTGTTGAATTTTCCTGTTCCTCAGCAGTGGTTTCCCCATTTCCTTCTTCAGTTTCAACTGTTGGGGATGTGAACTCTGCTACCTCACTGGCTGCAATCCCATTCACTGGGGGCTTGGTGCTGCCAGACTCCAGGTCTTCACAGCCCCCAGCTTCCAGGTCGCCATGTCTGGAGTTCATTGTGGCTAGCATTTTTTCTGACAGAACTTTAGGAGGAACAGGAGGCTTTGTAACATCTGCAGCATCAGTCTCAGCAAGGTTCTCTTCGCTACTCCCTCCTGATGATTTCAAGTCTTCTGTAATTTTAGGCTCAGAGATTGGTTGGTCCCAAGATACTTTTAGCTTGTCTGGCACACTCCTGGGAAGGGCAACTGGAGCTTTAGCTATGCCCTTGTTGCTGGCCTCAATGAGGCTCTCTCTGTTCTCCTCACTTGGTGCTTGGGATTCTTCCACATTCTCCTCTGGGCTTACATTGTCCTTTGATGTGACGCTTTCATTAAGCCTCTTATCTGGAGGCAGTGGAGGAGACAGAGGTTTTTTAAGTTCCTGGTCAGAAGCATTCTCTGCATCTTGGTTTTCTTTTGTGCCAGTGGGTTTTGCAGGTGGCATAGGTGGCTTTGGAGTTTCTTTCTGGGGTGGCACATTGTCACTTTCACTGACAGTGGAATCAAAATGTGGTGGTCCATTGTCTACTATATCCAGGTCCAGCCTTAGGATGCCATCTGATGTAGACTTGGCAGCCTGAAACACAAGAGAGAATTTTTTCAAGTATCTGTCCCATCATCAATCCTGTGCTCTATCCTTTAACTTAAAGTGCAAGGCCCTCACAACCAGTTTGTCAAGCAGGGGCTCACTGCTTCATGCACCCATGCCATTTATACTGTTGAAACTGCAGGGGGAATCTGACTGCTAACAAAACTGGTGGTGAGAGCAGCTTTTTCTATAGCTTAAGAGCAAGCTGTGGAGCTTGTGCTACTTCCAGAGAGCATTGTCCTGTGGTACCCTCTATCAGCAGTAGCCAGCTCTACCAGCTCTACCAGCATTAATCTGATAGGTGAAGCCAAATGAGATCTGATACGCTAAAATTTAACAAGCTATCATAATTACAAGTTCCAAACACTTCACCCAACAAAGAAGAAAGTTGGGGCAAGTCGCATCCATTGGATGCATTGAGTGAAGCACTTCCATCCCCTGCATAGCTTTGTTTTTTTCCCAGACCAACACATTCTCACACTATAAGCATTTTGCTGCTGAGTTCTTTTCTGCCTGCTAGTGCAGCAACTTGCACAGGAGTGTCAAAGCCAATAACCATAAGCAGTCAGGAATTCACACAGAAGCACAGAAGTTCTTTTACTGCTTCCTTTGAGAAGAAAACCCAAAGCCTGTTTGACACTAACCTTATTACATGGTTTTCCTGATGGTGCTCAGGGGTCAGTTCTGACATATTCTAATTCTTTATCTTGTGGTAGCTGGATCCCTTTGCCCTCTTCATTTCCAACATGTTTACCCAAAGCACACCTGCTTTCTCCACTGCCACAGTTTTACTTGAACATATAAACCAAGTTGACCTTTAGATCACTTGGCCATGGATACTACTGTAAAAACCATTGCCTTTGCTTGCTTCTTCCAACCCGATGTCATCCCTGTCTTACTGGGGCCAAGCCTCAGCTGGTTAAACCTCCTCCAGACCACAGGCTGTGTGCAAATTGCTCTAGCTGGGGGTGTTTCCTAAAAAAGGTGAACTTAGCAAAGACATTGCAGCGTGTAAGCTCAGTGGCCCAGAGGGAGAAAAGCAGTGGCAGTTCCTGAGTGAGGGAACCCAAAACCACACGAAGGCCTAGCTGCAGCCAGGGCCAGGCTTTAGCTAAAGTCTCTCTTTGCCTTTCCAGCCCATCAGAAAGATGAAGGCAAGCTGCATCCTGGCAGCTTGGCCCTAACCTATCCTCACCTGGCCTGCTCTGACACTGAAAATCATCCTTCATCCCATTTCCTTTGTAGTACCGCAGCCAGCAGCTGCAATACACATCTCTCTGCAGGCTCCATCCTCTCCTTTTCCCCTCACTCCTGCTTCAGAATTTGTAAGTTAGTTTTCCCTGAATTTGGCTGAAGGCAAGAAGCCTTATGGATTATTAATGTTGGAGGTAGCTTGTAAAAACAGACAGCTGAGTAGGGAAGAGAGATCTTTTTAGTGCCGGGGGAAGGGCTTCCTACCTTGCCAACCCCATATTAGGCAACAGAAAGTCCACACTTCATTGCTGTGGTGACTTTTGTCGTGTTTTTCTCTGTGGTTTTCTGGAGGAGTGGAGGCTGGGTATTTGTGATTCATTCCTATGCATTTCTCTAGAACAGACACTCTGCCTCCATTTCTATGCAAAGCAGAAAGTCTTGGGGCATGTCATTTTCTGCATGAGGCTTGTCCAAATGCTGTGCAGACGCATAAGCCAGAATCTTGGAAGCCTGATGGGAGATCTGATGATGAGGATGATCAGAGGGCTGGAGCACCTCTCCTCTGAGGACAGACTGAATGAGTTGGGGTTGTTCAGGCTGCAGAAGAGGAGGCTCCCAGGTGACCTTCTTGTGGCTTTTCAGTATCTGGAGGGGGGCTACAAATAAGCTGGGGAGAGACTTTTTAGGCTCTCAGGGAGTGACAGGACTAGGGGGAATGGAGCAAAGCTGGAGGAGGGGAGATTCAGAGTGGATGTGAGGAGGAAGTTGTTCAGCATGAGAGTGGTGAGAGTCTGGAATGGGTTGCCCAGGGGCGTGGCTGAGGCCCCATCCCTGGAGGTGTTTAAGGCCAGGCTGGATGAGGCTGTGGCCAGCCTGATCTAGGGTAGGGTGTCCCTGCCCATGGCAGGGGGTTTGGAACTGGCTGATCCTTGTGGTCCCTTCCAACCCTGACTGATTCTATGATTCTGTGAGAATGATAAAACACCTTCCTTGGTTGAGATGAATGCTCTGCTAAAATATCAATCTGTCTGTGGACATAAATCATAGGAATCAAAGGAAACTTTTTTCATAAATCATAGGCATCAAATATTAGGAAGAACCTCTGCCATGGAAATGAACTCCAGGTTTATTTCGTGGTGGGATTTCTTTCTTTTATTTATGGAAGCCACAGATCCAGAAAATCAGTTGAGAGCAGGCAGGTTAGTCCATAAAACTGGCTGGGAAAATAATGTATTCTGTTTCAGACCTAAGGAAGGGTTTGTAAGCTTGCAAGCTTGTCTGCTTTTTCCCGTTAGCTCAATACAATAACAAATCCAGCCTCTCCCCACAGACTGTGCTGTTCGTCCACCTTTAGACCACTGTGGCTACCAAATCATCACCTCTTAGAAAACAAATATAGGAGCTTTGGCCTCTTCTGATCAAAGTGAAACTAGAATGGCTCTCACTAGACAGTGAAGCAGCTCATGAGTTATGGAAAGCTAACTATATCCTAACACGTTGCAGCAGCTAGAGATATGTGGGAACCTGGAGCTTCATTAGAGAGGTGCTGCTGCAGTTCTCCCCAGAGCAAGCAATTGCCCTTGTCAGCTCTCTTTGGGCTCTCTGTACCTGGGGTTTTCCCCAGTAGCTAAGTGGAAGGAGCAGCTCTTGGTGCTGCTGGCTGGGGAGATGGATCACTCCAGAGTGGGTGCCCTTACCTCTTTTAAGTGACTTCTCGTGGGCGGCCTGCGTCCATGGGCCACTTTCACCCTGTCCCGAGTTACATGGTCCAGGGAAAGGCTTTCATCAACTTTCACCTTCAAAAGGGAAAAGAGGAGGGAATTAAAACAGGAAGAGTTTGATGGATTTCTCAAGATACATGTCTAAAGTTCTCACTGTCACACATGAAGGAGTGCAGCAGCATTTGGATGAATATTTCATCACTAATCTTAATCTCAGACCCTAGTCCCAGCCTGCCTGCAAAGCCCTGCATGTACACGATAGATATTTGGGGGATCTGTCCTATACAGAGCCCTGTTTACCTCAGACACTCCAAAGCAAAGCAGCCTTCAGAGGCTTGTGATGGCTACGCTCCCTTCTACCTAAGGGGCAGGAAATGGACAACACAAGGCAGCTTTGTTGTCCTTGCTGCAGCCCAGGCTTGGACCAGCTCCTGCCTGTGGCAGAGCACAGTGCTGACATTGCTGCTGCCATCTTAGAGGTGAAAACTCATTAATAACCCTGACCTGACTGTGAACTGTACCAGCAGCACTTGGGTACAGACCTTCCCTTCTACAGCTCTAATGACTGCAGGATGCTGAAGAGAAGGTGTGAGCAGTGACCTGGATTAATTGCAACTCTAGCTGGATTAACAAATTTATTTCCTGGAATCAGATGAGAACTCAACTGCCTCCCACATGTGGGGACGGAGGTCCCAGCGCCCTGGCAGGTATTTCTCTGATAGCTCTCTCTACCCACTAACATTATGATGGCTGACGGCTGGAGTTTGCTCCATGCAGAGGGACAGTATCAATGACCAGGGATGGTGGAATATCAGTGTGTCTTTGGTTTGCTAGCCTTTGTACAAAGGAAAGCTGGTGAGGGTGAAATAAGGATTTTGAGGGGAAAATGAGTCCCAACCCCCGTCTGACATGGCAGAGTGGGTTTAGAGCTCTTTTAGCAGAGAACAGCTAATCCAAGCCATCTGAGGGCTTGACCTGTGCCTAGCATGTGTGGAAACACTTTAAATCTGAGGTTTGATCCTTGCTGGAATGAATGAGAATTAGAGGCTGGCTCCCTCTGAGAACCTGGATCCTCCTAAGGAGGATAACCCCAGGCCAGAGTGCTTGGAGGTGACCTGAGATCCCACCTGGCTATGCTGCCATGGGGGGTGAGCAGACTCACTAGCCATGTGCTGTGCCCCTGCAGGCAGCTCCAAGCCGGCATGGGGTCCCTCCAGCAAAGGCTGAGCAGCATTGCTTTGCAGGACATTGTATCTCCCACCCACTGAGACATGAGGGCAGACCTGGCTGACAAGTTCTCTGCTGTTGGGTTTTGTCCTCTCAGGCTGCTGCTGGTCCCAGCTGGTCCCTTTAATTCCATGTGCTGCTTCCCACTTGGTCCAGGAGCCCAGGGAACCACTACATCCAGCAAAACCCTGACACAGAGTGCCATTTACTCAGGCAAAAAAACCCAACGTGTTCCAACCTCTCCTCCTGCTTTTGCCCTCTGTTGAATAGAAACAAAGCCCAAGCTCTCAGTTTGCATCTCTAGCACGGTAACTGCAGCACTCCACCCTTCTCTCCAAACTTATTTTGGTTTCCTTTGCTAAACAGATCTCACTGACTGCTTCGGCCCCTTGTTACTCTGTCTGCTTCTTCTCGTGTCATTCCCATGCTGGTGACTTTATGCATTTCCCTTTGATTACTGAAATGACTGCAGAATAGATGCTGCTCCTTTGATTTAGATCAGGGCTGATTTACACACTCACAGGGAGCAGGGCAAGGTTAGTCAGGCTCTATGGTGTGCAGTTTTCATCATTCCCTCTGCTCAGCAGGATGGGAGGAGGATTTAGGAGTGCAGGTGTGCTGGGGCCAGGCAGGCAGGTTTGGCAAGGCCATGGAATAACTTCCTAACAGACTTCTCTGGTGCCAGCCCTTGGCTTGGACAGGGGCACTCTGTGCTGGGTTAAGAACTGGCTGGAGGGCCAGGCCCAGAGAGTGGTGGTGAATGGTGCCACATCCAGTTGGCAGCTGTCACTAGTTGTGTGCCCCAGGGATCCGTGCTGGGCCAAGTCCTGTTTAATGTCTTTATTGATGATCTGGATGAGGGGATTGAGTCCAGCATCAGTAAGTTTGCAGATGACACTAGGTTGGGAGCATGTATTGATCTGTTCGAGGGCAGGAGGGCTCTGCAGAGGGACCCGGACAGGCTGGGTAGATGGGCACAGTCCAACGCTATGAGTTTCAACAAGGCCAAGTGCCAGGTTCCATACTTTGGCCACAACAACTCTATGCAGTGCTACAGGCTGGGGACACAGTGGCTGGAGAGCAGCCAGGCAGAGAGGGACCTGAGGGTACTGGTCGACAGCTGAACATGAGCCAGCAGTGTGCCCAGGTGGCCAAGAAGGCCAATGGCATCCTGGCTTGTATCAAGAATGGTGTGGCCAGCAAGACAAGAGAGGTCATTCTGCCCTTGTACTCAGCACTGGTCAGGCCACACCTTGAGCACTGTGTCCAGTTCTGGACCCCTCGATTTAAGGAAGATGTTGAGGTGCTTGAACATGTCCAGAGAAGGGCAGCAAGGCTGCCGAGTGGGCTGGAGCACAGCGCTACAAGGAGCAGCTGAGGGAGCTGGGGGTGTTCAGCCTGGAGAAAAGGAGGCTCAGGGGAGACCTCATTGCTGTCTACAACTACCTGAAAGGAGATTGTAGCCAGGCAGGGGTTGGTCTTTTCTCACAGGCACCCAGTGACAGAACAAGAGGACACAGCCTCAAACTACACCAGGGCAGGTTTAGGCTGGATGTTAAGAAGTTTGTCATAGCAAGAGTGATTGGCATTGGAATAGGCTGCCCAGGGAGGCGGTGGAGTCACCATCCCTGGAGGTATTTAAAAGGAGGCTGGATGAGGCACTTAGTGCCATGGTGTAGTTAATTAGAAGGGTTAGGTGATAGGTTGGACTTGATGGTCCTAGAGGTCTTTTCCAACCTGGTTAATTCTGTGATTCTGTGATTCTCTCCAGACTGCAGGCCGAATAGCTGGTGGACTGAGTAATTTCTTCCAGTCTTGAAGACTAGGCTATGTTCTAACCAAATACCTCCACTGCCAGACTGCTTGGCGCTGAGGATCCCAGCAGTCTGGGGAAGTCAAGTTCCTCAAGCTGCAGCCCCACCTCTCCACAACCCAGGCTGCAGCTGCTTCCCTGCACCATCCGTTTTCACTGGGAGAGAGGAACTCTGATCCCAAACCCACATCATCTCCTACTGACTTTGGTGAGCTCTTGTGTTCCATGGGCCTTCTGATGAGACATTAGCTTTTAGCTACCAGGAGGGAAGGAAAAGTAGCATGATTCAGGATGATGCAAAGCGCTCTCTACACGTTCTGCCTTCTTGAGCTGTAACTGAAGTGGCTAAAATCTCTCAGCCCATGGGGATGCAACCTGGTTAGCCTTGAATACCATCTTTCCTTCAACCATGGCTGGCATGCAAGGAAGACAGGGAGCATGAGGGCTCAGGCAAGTCCTGCTTTTAGCTACAAAAGCAGAGGATAAGACCTGACACAGAAATGCAGGACTTTGGAAACTGTTTCTCTTACCTCATCAAATATTTTATTTTTGCCTCTATTGATCCCTTCATTAAGAGCTTTTATCCACGATTCCTTTTCTTCCAAAGTTGGAGCTTGAAATTTGATATCATGAACCTGCAAAAGCAGAGAGACAATTTTGCTTTAGCATTCCTTGTCAGGACCAGAGAGATAACTCTCTGCTCTCTGTGTGTCACTTCAGCTTCTATATAAGATCCAGTTGCAGCCTGTGTTTAAACTACGGATTCCTTTGTGCTTTGGCAAGGACTTCACTTCACAGCTCCCACAAATAGGATTTTGTTATGCTGTACAGCTTGTTGCTGTGGTTTTATTTTTGCCACTAGTACCTAAAGTGGTATGAAAGTAAAAGTTTCTTCCTTCTGCAAAACCCTCAGAATAGCTCTCTGAGCAGCAGTGAGTCGTACTGCCAATGGTCACACGATGTAGAGAGAGTCAGACTAAAAGCCCAAACCATTTTCTGCTGGTTCTGACGCAGGAAAGTACTTTATCTCCAGCTTCCCCTGTGGCTGTAAGCAATGGGAAGGCTGCGTGCAGCAGGCTCTGCCTGCTTCCCTGTTCCTGTGGCTCTGCAGAACAGAACTGATACGGGAATCTGGGGCTCTGACCTTGGCTGCACCGACCCTGACTCAGCTGACCATGGATGTGATGGAACATAAGGGCAATGCCATTGAAGAAAATAACCATTTTCTATTTGCAAATAAAGAAACACAGCAGTGAATGCTACAGATATGCACTCTCTGAGCTTTGAACAGCTCTTCTAAGAATGAAAGAGCTGGGTAGAGAAGAAGGGGATGGCAAGAAGCATCAGACACAGAGAAGGAAGGAGCAGTGGTTGATGGTACAGTCTGTCCTCAGCAGGCTCTCCCCTTCCTTCCTTCCTCCAGGGTAGTCCCATGGCTGTGCTCAGTGCTTTGAATCTCCTCTTGGTCACAGCAGGAGCAAGAGGCAGGCTGTTGTTTATTTCACTGCTGTGTTCTCTGAGCACCTCACCAGTATTATGTAGCTTTGCCCCAAAGTACACTTCAGGTGACAGAAACATCAGCTTCACATTACAGGTGGCTCTGCAGCAGACCAGCCTGGATCCAGATAGCTTCATGTGGAGCTAATCTGCACTGCAGAGGCACAAAGCAACACTCTTCTGCTGAGGAGCACCATCAAAGTTGCAAAATCAAGCACTTAAACACTAGACAGTCCTAAAGTTGCCGGGGCAGTACTGCCTCAGCCTGCTGGGCATGTTCCCTCTAACACAATCCCTAATGAGAGGTAGGGATTCTTACCAAGCTACCCCATCATGTGTTTTATCACTGCTTGCACTCTGCTCCAGCCCTGAGAACAGAATCACTGCTTCCTCTGACAATCTTCCCTTTGCTGCTTATCACTACAGTATCTGGGGGCTTCAAAAAATCACTTTTCAGAGCATCTGAAATTATCCACCACGTGGGGAAGTGAGCTCCAGAGAGACTCACTCAAAACACATTCTAATGCAGTGTCCTTTGGAAGAGTTCTTCTGGGTATTTAATATCCTAAAGCTATTCTGCACCTTCCCACTGCCTTCAAAAGCAGTTGTAGCCTCAGCCTTTCTGTAAGTGCAGCCCCACGCTCTGAAATCATAGCAGTGTCTGTAGAAAACAGGGACTATGTAAGATGAGGGCAACAAAGCTAATGGTAACTGACAGCCAAATGCTGGTAGCAGCCCCTTGGTTTGTTTATGGCACAACAAAGCAGCAACTGTTTCATGTCTCAGCAGCTTCTGAAGGTACCATCAGAAATTCTGCAGAGCTAAAGTTTGATGTCTTTACACCCACTCCTGCTGTTTAGTTAGAAACCAACTGCCCTTCCTTTCTGCATTTATTCCTTGCGTCAGTGCCGTGGTTTTACCTCTGTGCATCATGGCAGCTAAGTCCAGACCCTCACAACCAGTGTGGCAAGCAGAGAGTTAAGTAGCAATTTGGGGGAAGATTATTTATTCAGTTAGTTTGCACATAAGGTGACAGGACCACATGTCCTCCTGAGAGCTCAGAGCAGAGGCTAGGGCCTGAACCACAGCCCTCTGGAGAAAGAGCTCTTTGTCTGGGGTGCAGAGGGGCCATGCTGACCAGGGAACCTAGGGGAAGGCAAAGCTCCAAAAGAGAGTGACAGCCAGAATTTGAGTCCAAGCAGGCCTGGGTTTGTGTGCTTAAAAACTTTTTTCTGTTTGGAAACGATTTTACCCCAAAGCTTTGTGATTAGAAAAGCTTATGAGAAAGCTCTACTTGTGAGCAGCTGAGCTGCTGCACTGCCTGGCAAAGACCTGGCAGCCCGCACCAGGGTTTAGAAATCTCTGTACTTGTTGTTCAAGGGGAGGATTCCTGCCTCACTTCAAGCTTCCTCTTCTAATGCCGCTTTCTGTGCCTCATTCTTGACAAAAGCCTCCCGGAGCTGAGACTGTGACTAAGCGCTGGTGTCAGCAACCCTGCGGCAGGGCAGAGCGAAGCCTCAGGGGGCTGGTTCATCATTAATGAGAAGCTGAGATGTCCCTCTGGCACACAACCCTCTGCTGCACAGTGCGGCGCTGACCAACCGCCACTGCCACCAAACACAGTCCCAAGAGCTAGTGAGGGAAAGGGACTTCACAGAATCACAGAATGTTAGAGGCTGGAAGGGACCTCAGAATATCATCGAGTCAAATCTGCCTGCAGAGCAGGATCACACAAGACCACATCCAGACAGATCTTGACTATCTCCAGAAAGGGAGACTCAACTAATCCCCCGGGCAGCCTGTTCCAGTGTTCTGTCACCCTCACAGTGGGACTTGTAGGAAGACATTCCCAAGGTGACAGCAGAAGGAGCCCTCCAGTTCCTGAAAGGCTGGGAGAGGGTGGACAAGCAGAACACTGTGTGGAATCCTGCTCCCTGCTCGCACAAGTCCCTGTGGCTGTGATCCAGAGGGCCAGCTTTGAGGCTCACAGCAGGTTCCTCCCAGAAGGCCCAGTTATTTTTGAAAGCTTTGTCTCCCTTTTAGAATAATATCCAGGGATAAGAAGGGAAAGCCAGGCTGCTGACACTTGGGATGCTGCCACACAGAGTCTCTTTGTTGTCTTGCTGTCCCTTGTCTGTCTGCATCCATCTGTGGATCACGTCCTGGGCCAGAGCACCGGAGACTAATCCAAAGAGAGATGGATGCTCTCTATAAAGCATCTATAAAGATAGCTGAGGAGAAGAGGCAGGAGGAGCTGGAAGAGTTGGTGTCAGTCCTGCCTGCCACTGGAGCCCTCTAAACTAGTCTGAGACTCCCAGGTTGTCTACAAACAAGAAAAACAATTCTTTTTCTATCTTGAGCATTCACAGATCTCAGAGGATGCACCTGAAGACAAATACTCCCCACAAAATGTCCAACAGAAATTGAAGGCAGGGAGTCGGCCACACCAAAATAAGAGGGCAGCAGGCAGGGTAATGCATTTGCTCTCCTTCTTGCTAAGCCAGCTGAGACTGAGTCACGCCATAAACAACAGGCTGGTGTGCCAGGAAAAGCTGTCATGGCTAAACCCAACGTGATAGTGACCATTGTAAGCCATGAATACAGACTACGCAATTTACTGCCCGTTAACTCGGAGCGCAGCACAGGCAGCCAGCTCCTGCTGAATCACCGCCTGGATGTCGTGCGACAAGAGGCTCACACACGGGTCACCGTCCGTGACGGCAGCGAGCACGGCCTCCCTGAGCGCTCCACGTCTTCTCAGGGACATCGGTCTCTTCAAGCAGTGACAGTCTTATGGCTGCGCTGACCCTGCTTTCCAGGAAGGAGGAGTGCTCCTGGGGTCAGGCTGTTGTACCTGCTCTGAATGATTGAACAGACGAGCTTTGGAGACGTCTCGAGCTGCAGTTTTAAGACCTTTTTCCAATACTAGCTCTTTGCCAAGAATTCTGCTAGATGCTGCTGATCTGCAGCAGAGGGGAGCGACAGAATCCTGCGCTTGCTCCTCAGCTCCTTTAGCGCAAAGCCTGCTGTTGGCTTCTGTTCAGCAGGGCTGGGCTAAACCAGACTGAACTGCTTGTGAACTGATCCAGGCAAACCTGCTGTAGCAGGAGGGGTGTAGCAGACAAAGAATCATAGAATTATATAAAGGTTTGGGTTGGAAGGGACCTTAAAGACCATCTAGTTCAAGCCCTTCTGCCATGGGCAGAGACACCTTCCACTAGACCAGACTGCTCAAGGTCCTGACCAACTCCACCTTGAACGCTTCCAGGCAGGGCATATCCACAACTACCTTGGGCAACCTGCTCCAGTGTCTCACCACTCTCACTGGAAAGAATTTCTTCTCAATACTCAGTCTAAATCTCTCCTCTTCCAGCTTAAAGCTATTCCCCCTCATCCTATCACCACATGCCCTTGTAAAAAGTCCCTTCCTGGGCACTTTTTAGGCCCCCTTCAGGTCCTGGAAGGCTGCAATAAGCCCTCCCTGAAGTCTTTTCTTCTCCAGGCTGAGAAGAGAAGGCTCCAGACATTTGATCAACTGTACAGGTCCCTTCCAACCCCCACCATTCTGTGATTCTGTTCTGGTTTAGGTGTGGGAATGTGTTCCCTTCTGTGATTTTTGGCACAGAGTGGCCACCTCCAGCAGAAACCAGAGCAGAGCTGGGTCAGTAACATTTTAAACTACCAAGAGTGCACCAGAGTCTGTCTGCCAGACGTGAGGTCATTTCCTGTCTTCTTCTACATGACTTTGTGAGGTTAGATCATGGAGGGAAAAGTGCAAGCCAAGGGGCTGTCAGCTGGGGGATTCTTGTGGTTTCCTGCAATTGAACCAAGAGCTACCTCATCCCTGGCAATAACACAGCATCTCTGCCAAACTGGCAGACCCCAGGAGCAGACTACTCCATGCACAGAGCAAATATGCTTCACTGGAATCTACTGCACTTTCCAGGCTGGGCCCCTGGTGAAAGCAGCTGCAGGTATCTCCAAAGTCAATGAAGGGAAACATAAGCAATGGAAGTTTCCACCTCTGGCTGCAGGTGCAGAGTTTGCACTAGGAAAGAATGTGTGGGGAGCTGTAGGACCTGCTCTTAGACTCTTTCCCTTACTACCACCCTCTTTCTTCCCATTCCTAGTGCTTCTCTGCAGCTGAAGGCTTTTGGACCTGCTGAATATCAGACTTGTCCGAATCTCTGTAGTCCCTAGGCAGCTTACACCAAACATCACTTGCAGTGCTTTTTGCATCCCGAGTACATTTTACAGTCTCCAGGCCAAGGCTGCTGCCCTTTCTTACAAGCTCAGCTCTCCACATCCAACAGTCTTCATTTAATTCGTGTGGGCGGAATGAAGCATTTGAGAATTCTAAACAGAAAGGGTCTTTTGCACACTTCCAGCAGCATTTTTCTCAGCTCCATGCCAGTGCAGGCATGTGACATGCTGATATTGTCACAGCTTAACAAAAACATCATCCTTGGTAACGGCTCAAGCAGAATCTGGGGCACATCCACTGAAGGCCAGTGCTTAGCAAACCAACTTATTTATTTAGGTGCAACTCTAGCTGCAGAGTAATGTTAACTGGCTGCTTCAAGTCCTCTTCAAGTACATCCCATCCAAGATTTAAACTGGAATTCCCCTACATCTCAACTGGCCTCCCTGTTTTCAACAGGGAAATTCCCATTAGTCCACTGAAACAGAAATGGCTTTTCCCAGCTGGTCCCTAAGTGCCACGAAATTTCTGCATTCCTTGGCATTGTGCTCAGGACAGGGGGCAAGATGTGGCAGATCTTGGCAAGGCAGCTCAAAGGGTGATTTTCAACTGTGGATGGCAGCAAGTTCCCCAAATGGGAAATGTTTAACTGATATATATCGCCACAGCTGCGATTTCAAAACAGAAGAAGGACAGTTGTGTACATTGGCCTCCTAATTGAAGCCTGCTCTAACATCTGCCAAAGTATGTTGTGTGTCAACACCCTCACCAGATTCCCAGCCAAAAGGAGGGTGGGAGGGGAGACACAAACAGGGAACTTTTCATTTGAAAAAGCCCTTCCTTTCCCCAAAAGAGCCTTACAAAGAGTAGCCTCTATCCAGGTCTCCCTTTAATCGGTGGCATGGAAAAACGGGGAGCTGTAATCGTGCCAGCATGCCAGAGGGATGGAGCTACCCTTTTGGGGCACAGTCTGGGCAAATCATTTTCCTAGCAAGAAATGCAAGAATTAGGCAAAGGTCTCACCTCCCCATGTTGATTCATGCAGCAGTGCAGAGATGCATACAGCTATCACACTTGCAAATAGTCATATTCCCTGCTGTACTGCCCATCTCTGAGCACATGGGCTTTTATTTGCCTCCTGGGAATAGGTATGCCCTTGTAGTTCCTGAGCCACCCTCCAGAAAACACACCAACCTTCCAGGGTTTGCTGCTTTTGATCTACCTAAACCTGATATTACTTCTGAATGATCACATTCCAAAAGGCACTTAGTGCCACGGTCTAGTTGACTGGATAGGAGTGGGTGATAGGTTGGACTGGATGATCTTGGAGGTCTCTTCCAACCTGGTTGATTCTATTGATTCTATGAGTCTATGAAAACAAACACCAAAGCTGCACCAGACTGGAGAAACTCACTGCTCTGTGATCTGGTGCTGAGCAGTAGCTCACCAGCCCATGGTGCAAATTTCCAGGTTACCATCTGTGCTAGTTTGAATCTAGCTAGAATGTTTTGGTGAGAAGAATTAGATTACAGGCTTTGGTGTTTAATCCAGGCTGGATGAGGCTCTGGACAGCCTGATCTAGGGTAGGGTGTCCCTTCTCATGGCAGGGGGGTTGGAACTAAATGATCCTTGCGTTCCCTTCCAACCCTGACTGATTCCATGATGGTTCTATGATCTCATTTTTTTCCCCAATACAGACTGCCTGCTTGCAAAATTAACATCATTCACCTTCTTCCACCCCTACTCTGGTCCATGTGAGTATTTTGAGCAGGACAGTCTTTGCCTTGTTGTTCTGAATGAAGTTTAGTGCAATGATGCTTATGCCTCAGCTGAGGTCTTATTATACTAATAAGCACTAAGTGACTGGAGTGAAAGAATAAGCAACAGTGACAACAAGGACTGAACAGTCTCCAGTTATTTAAACAACATGGAGATAGGGGAACGCAGGCAAATTGATATTTTTGCCTGTTCATGGTCCTACAGAAGTCAATGTGTTCTGTCCCTCAGAACCTCTCAGATTTGCATGGAGTAGTAAGATCTCTTAGGTTAAAGTGTTGATGCCTCAAAGCAACAATAGAAACATCCTAGCCCATAGAGATGCTAAAAGGGAGAGCATGAAGGTAGGAAATAATAATAATAATAACAACTTTCAAAGATGTGCAGTGGTGATGTGCCTAAGAAGGAAGGAAGGCAAGTCAGTGCTCAGATGGATGTTCAGCTTCCGTGCAACAACAGCCTGATGGTTAGGTTCTGAATCTAACCAGATGCTGTGCTGGGAGATGTAAAGTTTTATAAATTCTGAAAAAAAAATGATCTTTTCTCCTAAGAACTGCTTGGCTGCAAATAACTCTGCACTGATGTATCTCAAATCCAGAGGTCTAACTCCAGAGCTGTCTCAGTAGATGGAATGGGGTCATTGATTTCACTAGGGCACGGGCAAAGTTGCAGCACCTACAGCTGGGACAGTGACACTTCCTAACAAGAGGGGAAACCATTTGGTCATTCCCCACTGCTCAGGAAGTACTGAAAGAAATTACAAGGTAGGAGAAATATCAAGATGAAAAAGCTGAGTTGCAGGCAGAGCCTTTCTCCATGACAAGAAGAAAGTCTACAAGATGGTAGCATTCCTTCTTACAAGCTATAGACCATTTCAGAGAGGTGGTCCAAGTTCTGTCTCTGGAACCATTCCTGCTCAGGTTGTTTGGGGCTCTAAGCAACCTGTTCTAGCTGCAGATGTCCCTGATGACTGCAGGAGGGGTTGGACCAGATGAGCTTTAAAGGCCCCTTCCTACCCAAAGGTTAGGAAGGGATTCACAGCTGTAGGTCATTTTTCCCAGCTGTCACAGAGCTACATCTCAGAGTTCTGCTCTGGGTGCAGCTGCCTGGGAACTCGTTTTGGAGTCAGAGGACTTGAGGGTGATGAGAAAGGCAATCCTACCTTCTTACCCGGGGAGCGGATTAAAATGAAACGGTTTTTCCTTCTCAGTAGCGCACGCAGCTCCTGGCACTTGTCATAACTCTCCAGTTCCACTGTTTCTATGCATTTCTGTTCATCCTGCAGAGAGGGAATGAGGCATTATTATGAATAGGAGGCAGTGAGATCAATCATATTACCATCAAACTCTGCATGTCTTGCCTTTGCATCTGTTTGAAAGCTCTTCTGCCTTAAAAACAACCTGTGTGCAGACAGCAACCCCTCATAAATCAGATTGGCATTTCACTAAGAAAACACCCTAGCCTTTAAGCTACAGGCTGATTTGTGGCTAGTGGTCCACAGTGGCTGAGCAAATAACATGTTGGGGACAGTAACACCAGCTTCTGCCATCTCTCTTGGCCTCAGCCAGGAATCTGCAGCCAGAAGCAGCACTACCTCCTCCCACAATGAACATGGGAGAAGTTATTCCACTTTTCCACAGGGAAAACGGCACAAGCACTGTGATAGGACTGACCGACACAAACCATCCCTGGAGGAGACTGGAAAGCTGTGAAGGTGTGGTGCTGAGGCAGGTGTTTGAAACAGGCAGAGATGTGGTGCTGAGGGACATGGTTTAGCACCAGACTTGGTAGAGTTAGAGAATGGTTGGACTCCATGATCTTAAAGGTCTTTCCAACTGAGATGATTCTATAATTCTGTGGTTCAAGCAGAGACCAGGAAGGCCAAGGCAAGTGGAGATAAGACCCTCAGCCTCGTATGTCTGGGATGTGCTTCTCTTGAGCCATGCTCTGAGCTGTCAAAATGCTGAGGATGGGAATACAGCCCCATGCAGCCAGCAAAGCTGTCAGGGCCAGCGTCTTGGTGGGGAGCATTTATCTCTGGTGTATCTCCGCCGAGGACTGCTGGCTGCAGTCTTGGCTCGCTTCTCCCAGCAACATAACTAAAATTCCACACATGGTGCGTGGCTCAGTTCAGCTGTGGAGCACCATCCCTAATAGGAATCGCAGCGTAAGGCTGGGCAGATAATATTCCTCATGTCTCAGGAGACCAAAAGATACCAAAGCTGCATTTTGCTAAGCATTACACAAATAAGCAGTGAGAATCACAGGGCAGTTCTCAGTGGCAGAGCGCTGCAGTCAGCACGCCTCATGAACCTCTCTATTACCATCCTAAATTAAAACCACTGGCCATGACCATCCCCAGCCATCCCCAGCTCAGGCTCGGCTCCCCAGGCAGCTTTTGCATTTAGCAACTCCTGTAGCGGAGAAGGGGGGGGGCGGGTGGGATGAGGAAACATGTCACAGCCAGGAAGCTGCTGCGTGGCCAGAGGCAGGGAATGGAGAGTTCAGAGGGAAGTGGGCTGCAGGGAATTTCCTCCCTTTACCACTTGACATTTAAACCGCTGTGCAGAGCTTGGTCTGAGTTTAGGGTGGTTTTTTCTCCTAACCTTCCTATCTGGGGAAGGGGGCCTGGTCAATGCTGGTAGACAGCAAATTCTGAGCCACTGAGGGATGTCTGGATCTAATTTAGGCTTATTATTTTAATGACATTACTGTTTATTTCATTTAACACTGAGTAAGTGAATGTGACCAGAGAACTGGGAAAGTATAGAGTAGGAGGAGGAGATTAATCCTGCTCGAATCTAAAACCCAGCAGATAAAATCCTGCTGACGTTCCTGAGCCCTTTGAAGGCAGAAGGCTCCTGCCGCAATCCTGGTATCGCAATGTCACTGTGAAAGGACAGGGATGGAAATAATAACCCCACAGTGGCCAACAAATGAGAGAGAAGGGTGAGGTCAGGAATACATGCCTCAGGGATGGGTGATCTCATCCTGGCCTTTGGTGGACGACCGCCCACATCACAGCCCTGCTGCACGCCCGGTACGGTTACCAGCTCCAGTGTGAAAGCTGACTGGGCTCAGGACGTAGGCGGCTCGGCAGCACTCTGACCAGAGACCAGCGTGAGGACTCCTGCCCACCCTCCCGCTCCTGACAGCTGCTGTGTCCCCAGGAGAGCCCTCCTTGCATGTCACCTTCCCTGTCCATGATATCTTTTCCTCTTGAAGAGGAACCTTCCCTTTGATCCTCTGTGAGTCTCCACTTCCTAAGAGCAATGGAGCACCAAGCTGGGGGACAAGAAGGACTTGGCATGGTAGAGAATTGTGGTTTTGCATGACATTGCCTCTTGCCTTCCAGTTGCCCCTGTCCTCCCTGGGGAGGCTTTGGGAACTCTGGCCTAACCAGGGAAGAAGGTCAGCAAGCTTGAGGACATCATGCAAGACCCTGGCTCCCAGGGACACTAGCTAGACTGTGCAAGCTGTGGCTCCCTCAGAGACCTGAACTTCTCCAGTAGGTTATCCTCTCAGAGGAGTTGGAGAATAAAGCAACTGGAGAAACAAGGAAACTCCATGTCTCCTTTTGCAGCAAAGGAAAAGCATCTGAGTTCAGGGAGCCCCAGAATGGGGCTTTTGTTTCTGTTTTACCCTTGGCACTAGCCATCCCCTCTCTGTGAGCCTACCTGGGTCACTAAGAGATCCTTTTATGTTTGCCCTGCACCAAGACATAAAGTGAAAGACCCGAGCCTGCCACAGGTCTGCAGGTCTCTTCAGCCTCCTGGGACCTGAAGGATACTCAGCATCATGCAGAGACAAAGTCACTTCCAGAGTCCTGCCCTGGCACGCAGCTCTCAGACACTTTTTCTGAACAAGCTCCTGCTGTGTTTGGTCTTTAGTGTCCTGAAGAAGTTAAAGCAATCCTTTTGGACTGTCCTGAGACACAAAAGCTAAGTCCCTCACTCAGTGGTCACACCTCCCTGCAGCCCACAGCTAGCCAGGATGTCCCATGGTGCTGCCCTTGAGTAAGTCAGGGAATCTCCTTCAGGCCTCTTTTCTCTCTTTCTCTACGGATTTTAGGCCTTGTTTTTTAAATTGCTTTTTGTCCTTGCTGTAAGGGACAATCAATAAGACACTTAAAATCCTGGTACTGACACCCCTGCATCGATGATTTAATGCAGAAAACCAATTCCATTAGCTACTTGTGGAACAGACATTGTGACTTCAACATGTATGTGTCTGTAAGCTTGTCCCTTGCAAAGAAAACGGAACACCTCGAGATGTTAATGCATGTGCTTAACCACAGCATCGCACTTGCCAAACAACTCCCTTTTGAAAAGTTGATGAAAAGGGCAAAAATGACTGAGATTTACACAAAGATACAATTTCCAGCAAAGACTCTTCGCTGACACACAGTCATGGACTCTGACCCTCCATTCAGCGTACCACGTCTAGCCTGCCTGAAATCATAATCTACTTCTCCATCCCAGGATCTCAAAGTGTTCCCATAAATCACTTCGCCAGGGGCAAAATGCAGATGTTAACTGCACGACTCTTAAATGCTGAGTGGATCCTCTGCTCTCTACAAGACTCTTTGCCTAGGAGTTTTTTTTTCCCTGTCAAATAATACACTTTAAAATACACTCAGAAAACAACAAAAAAACTTTAACTACTAACTGCGCTGTTTAGAGGAAAAAAATAGCAACCCAAGACTGATTCTCTCCAGCCCATGGCATGATGATATTGATCTGTGTAGTCTGGACAGGATTGCCTGTTCTGCAGATGCTCTCTGTAATTTTGCAAAGCTTGATTTTTTATTCTGGCAAGAATGTGCAGACACAAGAAACTCTGTTAGAGAAGAGCCTTCTTGGTTCTTGGCCTGCACACAACCTGCCTTCCCTCGAGATTTCTGAGTAGTTCCTCAGGATCTAAGCCCCCCCCAGAGCTGTACGAATTTGCATCACTGCCTCCTCTCCTGACATTTGGGTCTGTAATATCATACAAACATTAGAGTCTTCATTTACATGAGAGTACAGATGTAGGGTGCTGTAGATGGAGGCACAGAGCAGACAACGAGAAATACATCTCCCTTCATTTCACCTCCACTGAAAGAAACCTGAAGCCAGCTGGGATGACTTCCTCCCCCCTCCTCCCCAATCTGCTCCAGGTAATACAATAGCCATTTGCAATTTGCCTTCAGGAGGTAGCTCTGCTTTAAATCCAACCAAAAAGCCTGACTAACATATGCAATATGGGAAACACGCTCCCAGGGCAGGTCAGGAACACATTCCAGGAGATTGCAGCTGATGAGGATAAATACAGTATTTGTGTTCTGCTCAGATGCACTTCCCAGTGACTGTTATTGCCTGCATCTTGTGTTGGCCATCCCCTCTGCTCTTGGTTTGCACACACAGAGCTCAGCTACAAGTGCAGCTAGGCTCATGTGACTGCATAAAAGCAATCTTAGCACCTCTTGGTGAAGGGCTTGAACACATCAGTGACTGATGAAAGCAAAACCCATCCAAGTTGCTAGCTCAGTTCCCAGCAATCTGATGGGCTGAGACCAGCTGAAATACTCAGCCTCTAAACCTGCCTTCCCATACGGACCCACATTTAACCCACGTAGGTCTGACTTAAGATAGACACAGAAAGATGCTTGCATTTCTGTTGTCTGAGGATTCATCTCCTTTCTTCTTCAGCAAGCACTGAACAATCCCTCTGGGATGATCTGGGATGCTGTGTCAATCTGCAAGGTCACACAATGCCAGGCAGGTATGTGGAGAAGGTCCAGTGGGGAAAAACTGCAGCTGGGGCTGCAGAAATAAAAGCTACCATAGCACACAGCACCGCAGACTCTCCTTTGACATCAGCCCTTATCATCTCAAAAAGTCTGTTCCCCAGTTGTAAGATGGAGACAGCAACACTGCCCTAATTTGTGTTAAAGGAAGATAAATACAGTCATAAAAACGAACTGCCTCAGTTCTGTGCCAATAGGACCCCTCCTGAGTGCAGAAAATTGCCATTTCCTTTAGTTCCCCTGTAGTAAGTCTGCACGATCACATGCTACCCTATTGTGCTACCAGATAATTCTGCAGCAATTTCCTCTCCTAAGACATTTGACTTCACTGTAAGCCAGTTTAATAGCCTATAGATATTACCATGATCCCTTATTTACAATAATGGGACCTTGTAGCTACTGTAGCTTACAGATGCAATTTATTACAGGATGTTACCATGATCCGCAGGCTACCAGAAAACATTATGTCTGGCTGTTAACAAATGCCATTTTCCTTCTTGAGATAATAAAATAACCCTTTAAATGATTGGGATTTTTCCTTCTTTGGAACATCTGTGAAAATTAATCTTAGGTTAAAAGCCTCCTTTTTCCCCTCGTGGTAATGAGAGCCTCCATGTATCTTGCTTTTAAAGGCATGCCCTTTAAAACAAAAACCTAGGTCATGTTTATAGATTTTGAATCTGCAAGTTCCTGAAGCTTCAGCTGGAGTCAACAGGTGTCCTGGACACCAGGAAGTGATCTGCAGAGGGTCAAGTTGTTTGCAGGACCAGGCTGCACCTCCCCAGGTAACAGAAAACCCCACTCTGCTTTCCCTTCCTTCCGAGACACTCATCACCTGATGCTGACTCCTCGTTATTCTTGCACTCTTCATGACTTAGCAGAACTAAGAACAAATAGCTCTGGAAAGCTTTGGGATTTGGGAAGAGCAGGAGGGTTCAGCTTGTGGGAGGAGCCAATACCCTTTAACCTAAACTATTTATAACAAATCAGCTTTATTGGGCAATAGCCTGTCTTTAAAAAAGGGAAGCGAGCTCACTGTCAGTCCTGCTGCTTCTGAAACTATCACAGCACTGCAGCTGCTGAGACATTTCCCCATTCTTGTTCCCTTGACACTGCACAGAGGCTTTACACCCTTTTGGTTTTAGGTCATCCTGATGCCCACAAATGACCCAGACCCCTTGTGTCAGACACCGCATGGGCATGTGGTCCTTGTGCAGACCACACAGTGAGAAATGCTCCTCCATGCTGATGCACACACAAACTTCTAGCCATCATAAAGCAGCAGGGTTTAGACTTCACCTACCTCTAATCTCAAACCTCTCTGGGTTGTAGCTTACACTCTGCACTGTAATTTCCAACTTTGGGGGCAAACTCTGCTCCTGCAGAAGCCACATCCAGCTCAGGAACCAAAGGCCTGACTCAGGAAAGACACACCCCGTCAGGACGAGCCCTGCACTCCTCATTCTTCTCACGTGAAGATGCAGGGTAGATTTGGCTTGGATCTTATTTCTCATTTGACTGGAAACAGCTCCAAACGAGGCCATGAACTTAAGGCATGCAAATCATCTAGGGAAGTCCAGGACAAGGCTCCCAGGGGTCCTTTGCTCAGTACTGGCTGGAGTAAAGGGAAAGAATGATCCAAATCCAGACTGTGTCTCTGCTTAAGGAGGACAGCAGGCCCTCACAATCTCCCCTTGCATCCATCAGTGGCTAAATGAAACCCTGAAGAGTCTGGCTAGCAACAATTTGAGCTGCTTGAGGGGGTGCCAAACAGCTGCAGGGCTGCCTGCCCTTCCCTCAAGTGGCAGGTGGGGAGTCAGCCTGCGACAATCCACTTCTATCCTTCAGACGCCAAAACCACACGGCGTACATCCTGCTTCCGCCCAAAGCCTTGCTCCCCTCGCCTGCTCACAGGATGTCCTGCCCCCAGCTTCTTTTTTGTTTTACAGCAATGGTACTGTCAAAATATTTACTGGCTAAAATATTTATGATACATTATATACTCTAAAATGCAGCTGCTGTCTCTGCTTTATAGCATTTACTCTTCCTGGAGATAACTGGAGAAACTCTTTTGAAAGGAACAAGCTAGAGGGAAGAGTGAAAAACACAGGAGTGTGTGTCACCAGGGGTCTGCCCCTCATGCGAGGCTGTTAGCTGTGACCATACCTCATCTTCATAGACCACGAGCTGCGTTTTCCGTAGCTGGATGTAGCGATCCTTCCACAATCCCAGCAGCCCTCCACTGCTTTTCTTAATCCAGCCGTATTTCTCTGCAGGTGGAGCAGACTTGGGTTTCTCTGACACCTCTTCCTTTGTATCCTGCAAGGACAGAATGGAGGGGGAATCACATCAAAAGCACTTTCCATTCCATGTAATGAAGGTCATCAAAAAGTCTGCCCAGAGAAGATCTCAGTGCCCTCCACATGTGGTTCCTCCCCACCACATCACAAGAGAAAAGACTGGCATCTTCCAGAGGAAAACTCAACCAGCTCTCACAGGACAGGGGAGTGGGCATGCATCCTGGACGCCCCTGGGAACACCACTGGGATGGCAGCAGGTCCATTTTGCTCCTCTGCTTCCCTCTCCATAAAGGTACTCCCTGCTCACTTGTGCACCAAGTGTTCCTTGAAAACCAGCACCCTTCTTTCTGTTTGCTCCTCCAGCTCTCTGATGAATCCCAGTGGGATGAATCCTGTTGGCATCAGTAGCAGCACTCATAATTTGGCCCATGAGCACTTCTGTAAGTTTCTGCTCTAGGTCTCTATGTTTGGTCATCACCTCCGAAACAAATCCCACGGACAAATCCATGGTACAAGGGCCCCAGGACTCTATCACATTTCCACTGAAAGTTTCCAGTAGGCTCCTGCATGGTTTGTAGGCAGAAGGCAGGATCAGCAGAGAAGGTAGCACTAAGAGGACTTTTGTCCTGCCTTAAGCCGTTTGTTACAGCTTGCTCTCGCCTGCCCACAGAAGCACAGGCAGCCCCAGCAGCCTGCTGCAGGAGACTGCTAGCTTTCCAGCTCTGGTGCAAACCAGGAGATGCATAATTTCCCCACTTTAAAAAACCATCAGAAATATCCAATATCAATATTCTCGTCAAACAGAGACAGGAAACATAAGACGGGGAGCGGGGGCAGTCAGGCTTATTAGCTGACTGCTTCCACCAGCAGACTCAGTTACAGATGACAGCTTTCCTCCTCCTCGGTGCACTGGAAAAGCCTTTGCAAAGGCAGGATCTCTGTTTGCCTCCCTTGGAGCACCCCACTGCTTCCAACACCCCGTGGAACCCTCAGTAAGCCTCTTTCCCCAAAGCGAGGCAAGGGGAATCCCTTGCTGAGCCAAATCCCCTTACACAAACACCTTGGCAAACTCGTGACTTGTAAGAAGAGGCCAACCCCAAATCTTCCAGCCTCCTCCTAGGAGCCCCACTGTCCCCCTAGAGTCGGTCTTCTCCAGTTCCTCATCTGTATTAGCAGCAATCTTGCACAGAAAGAGGTTGGACAACAAGGCCAGAGTCCAAACAATCTCCAAACACTCCTCACTAGCTGCTAAATGAAACGTTTTTGCCTAGAAAAAAAAATATCCAAGCAAACCAAAGCAAGTGGTTGGAGCTCAGGCACATTTCATAACTTGAGGAAACCTCATGTGCACGGAAAAGAGCTGGAGCTGGACACTCCTGTGATCAGGACAGAGAGAGTGAATATGGACAGGCACCAACCTGAACACAGGGGAAGGAACTTCTTTAATGGTGACAGAGCATTGGAACAGGTTGCCCAGAGAGGTACTGGAGGCTCCATCTCTGGAGACATTCAAACCCCACACTGCTGTGCGAACTTCTCCAGGTGAACCTGCCTTAGCAAGGGGGTTGAATCTGATGAACTCCAGAGGTCACTTCCAGCTTCTACCATTTCGTAATTCTGTGATTCTGTGACAAGCTCCAAAAATTTGGAGGAGAGCCCTACTAATAATTCTGTTTTCATGCACCAGACTCGAAGTGAACACACCCTTGGACAGCAGCTGCCATCACGGTGATCTGTTAGAGAGGGAACACGCAGCCACAAAAAGAGGAAAGCCAGATGAAATACACCATTAAGCACCCACATCTATTCCAATCCCCACTGAGGTCAGAAGGAGGTTTGACTTTGCAAGTAGCCTCAGATCACAGAATCACAGAATTAACCAGGTTGGAAAAGATCTCCAGGATCATTGAGTCCAACCTATCACTTAACCCTTCTAATTAACTAAACCATGGCACTAAGTGCCTCATCCAGACTCCTTTTAAACACCTCCAGGGATGGTGACTCCACCTTCCTGGGCAGCCAATCCCAATGCCAGTCACTCTTTCTGTGAAGAATTTCTTACCAATGTCCAGCCTAAACCTGCCCTGGCACAGCTTGAGACTGTGTCCTCTTGTTCTGTTGCTGGTTGCCTGGGAGAAGAGACCAACCCCTGCCTGGCTACAGCCTCATTTCAGGCAGTTGTAGAGAGCAATGAGCTCTGCCCTGAGGCTCCTCTTCTGCAGGCTGCACACCCCCAGCTCCCTCAGCCTCTCCTCGCAGGGCTGTGCTCCAGCCCCCTCAGCAGCCTTGACGCCCTTCTCTGGACACATTCAAGCACCTCAGCATCATTCTTAAATTAGAGGGGTCCAGAAGCAGGCTGGAAGAAGAAACTCCAATAAACTGACTATCACCTAAAAGAAAACGAAGCAGAAACCTCCTCAGCCCCCTTTGTGGGAGTTATTTCAGTGGCAGCGAGCGTGTTTGAAATGGCCACTGCACAGGATGACAGAGCATGACCAAGTTTTCCGGGAAGTGAGGGCTACTTGTGGGGTTTTTTTTCAACTTGATTTTTCAGGTTGCCAGGAAGTTGTTTTCAGCTGTGATCTGTGACCTCAGCAAGCATCAATTGCTGCACAAATATAGACCTGCTGGTTTCCTGATCGAGCACCCTTTTGATGTCATTTTTAGATAGTTGGGCAGGGACTTGTAACCTCCCTCGTAGCAGTTTAACATGGAGGTAGCTCTTTGAAGAGTTCATTCAAGTGACTCCACATCAACAGCTGCGAAAATGTTTTTTACTTCTTGAAGTGTTTGGGTTGGTTTTGTTTTGGTTTTTTTTTTTGGCTTTGCAGATCAATTTTTGCTGTTCTTTTTCCCCATCTGGCAGAAAAGCACATGGCAAACATCATAGAACCCTAGAATTGTTCCAGTTGGAAAAGAACTCCAAGATCATTGAGTCCAACCATCAACCCAAGACTACCACGGCTATTAAACCAAGTCCCAAAGTGTCATATCCACACAGGGTGCCTTTCCCAGGGCTCTGTAGGATGAAACCTACTCTGTCTCCTCTGCTTTTAACATAAAAGTACTCTCTGTGAAGTCGCAGCACTTAACTGAAAATAAAGCCTTGCCCCACTAACAGTTGGGGTTTTTTTGGAGCTGAGGCTTGAGGTAGAAGGGCAAAGCTCAGGTAGAGTTTTGCTCTCCACAGGCTCACCAGCCCTCCAGCCTTCTGGCAACCTCCACTCCAGGACTCTGCAGGGTGGCCTTGCAGCTCACCCTCTCCCCCAGCCACTCAGGAGCCCTGGATGGAGCCACCTACCTGGAAAAAGCCATAGAATCACAGAATCATTTTGGCTGGAAAAGATCTTTAAGATTGTCAAGTCAGCACTGCCAGGTCACCACTGAACCATGTACCTCAGCACCACATCTACATAGCTTTTAAATATCTCCATGGATGGGGACTCCACCACTGCCCTGGACAGCCTGTTCCAGAGCCTAACAATCCTTTGGGAGGATAAATGTTCCTAATATCCAATCTAAACCTCCCATAGTGCTGCTTGAACCACACATGGCACTCACACCAGACAGGACTCTTTCCCAGAGAGCAGGGAGGATTGGTGACTCCAAGCCCTGAGCAGCCCAGGAGAGGGAAGGTGAGATGAGACACAGACTGCTGATCTCAGCAGATGCCAGCATCCAGGAGCAAAGGGCTCTGTCCCTGACACTGCGCAGGAGTCACCTGAGCCTGAACTGCCTGGTGCCTCTTCCAGTCCCTGCTACAAGACAAACGTGACGGCTGTGATTGTGTGCTCTGCGAGCGCCTGAGGCTGCTGAGCTGCTGGTCAGCAGCTCCCCCCTCACACCCACAGCACATCACAAGATGGGGGTGCAGTTGCTGTAATCCCTCACCTGCAGGTTGAGGGCATAAGAAAAACAAATGATGCAACGTGACCGTTTGCTCTTGTGAAAGTAAGAAGAATCTCAGAGATGTCTCCTGGCATTTTTGTGGATTGTTTTTATGCTACTGTTGCCCTGAATTGGAGAGGGGAAGTTGGCCAGGGAAGGGCACCAAGAGCAGGGCTTTGTGTGCATCCTGTGCTCTCTGCCTGTGATTCGGTGACTTAAAGCAGAGCGTGGCACAACGAGGTGGACAGCTGCTGTCAGTTCAGCCTTCTGTGGGTATTCCTTCTGCAAGAAATATGAAGAGTTCCTTTCCGCGATGTTCTCGGGCTGGAATCATTCCCAGCGATGGTGTAAATCCATGAGAGGAAACCCACTGGCATCAGCCAAGCATAAATGAGGGGAGAACTGAGCCATCCCGCCGCTGGCTCATGCCAAAGGCATCACTCCCAAACCCATATGAGTTATTTTGTGCAGTTTATATCATGATGAAGGGAAACACAAGTTTCACTTTTCCAGCCTGGTTTACACTCGGGTTTCACAGCTTAGCAGAGATGCCCAGTTAGGGAGACAAGACAGCTTTTTACTTGACAGCTAGGCAGTTATTTCTCCCCTCCTCTACACCTGTATTTTAAGGGCCTACAAACCCACACAGTTTTCCTGTCTTCCAACAGAAAGACCCCAACAGCCTAATCATGGCACTGCTTTTACAGACTACATCTAGTGCACAGAAGAGTCTTGGCCAGTTACAGCAACTTCACTCAAAGCAAGCAGCTCACCTATGGCACTCTCCTCTTTAGCAAAGCATGGATGAACACCTCTTAGAAGACAACCCACATCTCCACACCTTTACTCTTTCTCCCTTCCCATGTCATCTTCCAAGCCAGTACTTCCACTTCTCCCTAACCTGCAGAAGCAAAACCATCTTGCTGGAAATTAACTGCTCAGATCCACGTGGAACTTGGGGAACAGCATCTGACACTCCCTCCCATGAGTGATCGCTGGAAGAGCAGTGAACTGGGGTGGGTTTGAAGCCCCTTTGGCCAATGGACATGAGCTGGAATAAGTTTCTCTGCTGTGGATTAATTTAATGGATGTCAGTGGATGGTAACAACTCTCAGTCACTACCAACTTGGGCTGCTTTGCCTCCTCCCCAGTGTTTTAAAAAAGCCTCATTCTTGCCACTAAATGTTGGGAGCTGAAATAAGGGGCTGGCAGGGAGGGGGACAAGCCGCAGCTACTGGGATCCAAGTCCTCTAGCCAACCAGAAGCTGCTTTTGTGCGTGAGCAGCAAAACCTCACTTCTGAAAAGGAAGCAGGAATAATTGTGTGGCCAAACGAGGGGAGAAAATGACCTGTTTAACCTGCCAACAAACTTGTGACATCTTAATCAGTCCGTACGGGGATGGATTATTGGGGAGTGTTCCCATGGAGGTGAAAAACCTAGACGTGAAGAGCAAGCACCTTCTCCCAGCTGAACCGTCCTAGGCAGACACTGAGGAGGCAGGCTTGGGGCAGGCTGCTAGGCATGTGGACATGGCCAAGTTCGCGGTCTGACGGAGGCTCGGCTCCAGTACGGAAGAGCAACACCCCAGCAAGAGTCAGCAGAAGGTGGCCTAAGCAAGCGTGGCATTGAACAAGCCCGAGTCTGCCAGCACTCGTCCTCGGCACCACCACCATCTGCCCGCTCGGCCTCACCCGGCCGGTCACAAAGTTGCACCCGTGAGTTCTCGGGATGCTCTGGCTCTGCCGGCGGCTCCAACGCACCGAGGCGAGGGTGGGTGGTGCTCGGGAGGAGGGACCCCTATCCCCTGGGTCTCAAGAGCTGCTCCAGTGCTGTCCGTTTCCACCAGACCCGGGCGGAGCGGGGATGTTCCGGGATCGGCGGAGTCCCAACAAAAGCCCAAAATGTCCCGTGCTAGTCCTCACCCCCCACCTCCCGGCAGCCAGGGGCTCCCATTCCGCCCCGAGGAGTCCCATCCAGACCCGCTTCGGGGGTTCCGTCCAGCTCTGCCCCAGGGACTCCGGTACAGCGCCGCCACGGGAGCTCTCTCCCTTCCCCGTCCCGTCCGGTCCTGGTCCCGGTCCTGGTAGAACTCACTTGCTCCATGGCGGGCCGGGACCGATCGCTCCTCGCCGTCTCCTCAGGGGCTCCGCCACCGCCCCGCTGTACCGCTCGGCTCCGGGCGGGCGGGCATGCCGAGACGAGACGTGCCTGGCCGGGTCGAACCGAGCCGAGCCGGGTTATGCCAAGCCGAGCCGAGCCGTGCCGGGCTGTGTTGGGCCGGGCCCCACGGCTCTCGCCTCCGCACCAACTTCTCGGGGCGCAGCGGCAGCAGCAGCAGCAAGCGCCGGGTTTCCGGCGGCTCCGGCGCTGCGAGCGAGGAGGCGGGGATGCCCCCGCCGCCGGCCCCGGCCCCGCCGCCGCCGCCCGGCCC
>WAAF01012437.1:6090-16677 GCA_013400475.1 Tricholaema leucomelas | reverse complement strand
CCTGACTCGGCAAATTAATTCCTGCCTCCATAACACAGTATTAGTGCAGATGTGCAACCCATCTTAATTCCAGCCTTTTCCAAAGCATGTTGCAAGTATAGATGTTGTTGTGGAGGGCCTGTAGGCCCGAAAATAGGCTTATTTTATGCCTTGCCTTCCCTTGACACGTTTTCCTGCCCAAACTTGTTTTTCTGACCAAACCAGAGGCAAATACATTAAAAGGACATTAGGGGCACAATAGGCCTGGTGCCCCAAAGTCTGGCCTGTGTAGGGTCCAGGTTGTAAACAAGTTATATAAGCTGGTTGTAAACATGTTGCACAAGCCCACGCTGTCAGCGTGTGGCCCAGCCTATGCTCTCCCCATATTTGGAGGTACCAGGCAAGTGACACAGCCTATTATGGTATTGTTTGGCTGACTGCCAAACCCTGATTGATCACTGTATGGCCAATGGGCTATTCATCTCAGGCCCACAGTTCATAAATAGAAGCACACAGGTAAACAAGGTGTTTCTGCTTCTGCATGCTCTAGCTTCTGCGTGCTCTCACTTGCTCGCACTCTCGCTTCACCAGCATGCTCACACTCACACTCAGGCCCTGTGCTCGGGCCCCCCTTGCTCACGGTCGCTTACATTTGGGCTGCTTGTTATTAGTTAGACTCACCAGCCTACCTGCTTATGCTGTTATTATGGAGACAGAATCTCCCAGCCAGCTGTGGTGAGTTACAAGGAGCACAGACTCCTGTGCAGCCGTGTATGCCTGCTATCATTTCCTGGTGAATGCCACTGCTGAGATACCAGCACGCAGACCCTGCACGTGATCAGCCTGCCAGCCAGCGTGAGAGCCGTGCTCAGACGGCATCCTACTCCTGCACCTGAGGTCCTGCCAACAGTCCCCGGACCAGTCCTTGGACAAAGCAACCAGAAGGAGCCAGGAGACAAGGCAGGCAAAGCATTCCTCGCCAGGAGAACAAGGTCAGAGACTGTATTCATTTCCCCAGACAGCTGGGAATACTGCATCCTCTCCCCAGAAGTCGAGGGGATTACTCATCTCCCTTAAAGCCGGGAAGATTCTCCTTTCCACTCAAGCCAGGAGGATTTCCAGACTCATAGTCCACGGGCAAAGTTCCCCTGAAGTTTGGACACTAGGTAAATAGGCTGTGACGTAACCCTGGAGGGTGATTAATGATTATTGATGATTAATCAGAATTGTGAGTAAATATTTTAATACCTCTGTACTATCTGTAATATCTTTAGCCTCCAGCCATAGAGCAGGAGGACTGTCAGCCCACCCTGCTGGGCAAATAGTATATTGAGCCCAAGCAGCATTGAGCAGCAGGGAAAACTCCTCTCTCTGTTTATAGGTGTATGCTAGACATTGTAATATAGTTATAATAAGCCATATTGTGTTATTATTCCCATAAGGTCCTTCCATAAATGTGAAAGAATCCATTTTAATATTAAATACAGTGGTTGGGGGTGATGAGAGTTCAGAATATTGGATTTAATAAATATGCATTTTTATACATAATTATCTCGCACCAATTAATTTCTCCCCTTTGCCACAAATCGGTGTAGGCGGCAGAATCCCCGTCCGCGATACATGTGTGGGTTCCTCTTCTTTTGTCTTGAAAGCAAGCTACCAGATCCAGTGTGAAATTTCATAGAATCACAGAATCAACCAGGTTGGAAGAGACCTCCAAGATCATCCAGTCCAACCTAGCACCCAGCCCTAGCCAGTCAACTAGACCATGGCACTAAGTGCCTCATCCAGTCTTTTCCTGAACACCTCCAGGGACGGTGACTCCACCACCTCCCTGGGCAGCCCATTCCAATGCCAATCACTCTCTCTGGCAACAACTTCCTCCTAACATCCAGCCTACACCACCTCTGGCACAAATGTGTCCCCTTCTTCTGTTGCTGGTTGTCTGGGAGAAGAGATCAACCCCACCCGGCTAAAACCTGCCTTCAGGTACTTGTAGACAGCAATGAGGTCAGCCCTGACCCTCCTCTTTTCCAGGCTAAACAACCCCAGCTCCCTCAGCCTCTCCTCACAGGGCCCTTCTCTGGAGCCACAATAATAAATAACGGATTTGTAATAAAACTTTATTTTATTAAATGTACCTGATTTTCGTGTCTGACCAAGGAGAATATTTTAAAGGTCTTCCAAAAATAAGCAGGTTTTTGCTAAGATTTTTTTTTTTTAATATTGTTCGCTTGTTTTTTAAACCAAACAGAACAATTTGGCTGTACTCACTCAAAGCAACTTAGTGCTGCTTTAAAACAGAAAATACAGACTAATAAATTTAGACAGTCTTTGAGTAATACTCCTATTTTAGAAAAAAAGCCATGGAAGTCAATACATTAAAAGGGCAAAACTTAAACACAACTGCAAATTCTGTACTCAGTGATCCTGGTACACTCATTCTTCCTCCTGGTATACCCATTCTTCCTTTAATAGCAGAGGTTTAAGTCATATCCTCTTAAGACTCATGAAGTTATTCAAAACCAGCACAATAAACCAGAAGTCTTTCCAATTCAACTTCCACAGTTTACTCTGATTCTAAATAATGTTCAGTACAAATTGATTATATTCTGTTAGACTCCATATGAACTGCAAATTATCACTAAACAATCATATCACAAACAGTAAACAAAACAGATGATTCACGCTTAAAGAACAAAACCACCAAAACCCTACAAAGAGATTTCACAGTGAGTGACACAGGAATCATTGAAAAGTCGTAAGAACAGGAATCATTCTTGAAAATTATGGGTTGGAATGTACGATTCTTTAATATCTCTTCCAACAGAACTATTCTATCCCTATGTTGAGGTACTGGAATGTGTCCAGAGAAGGACAACAAAGCTGGTGAAGGGCCTGGAACACAAACCCTATGAGGAGAGGCTGAGGGAGCTGGGGTTGTTTAGCCTGGAGAAGAGGAGGCTCAGGGCTGACCTCATTGCTGTCTACAACTACCTGAAGGGGGATTGTAGCTAGGTGGAGGTTGGTCTCTTCTGCCAGGCAACCAGCAACAGAACAAGGGGACACAGCCTCAAGTTGTGCTGGCAGAGGTATAGGCTGGATGTTAGGAAGTTCTTGCCAGAGAGAGTGATTGGCATTGGAATGGGCTACCCAGGGAGGTGGTGGAGTCACCGTCCCTGGAGGCGTTCAAGAAAAGACTGGACAAGGCATTTAGTGCCATGGTCTAGTTGACTGGCTAGGGCTGGGTGCTAAGTTGGACTGGATGATCTTGGAGATCTCTTCCAACCTGGCTGATTCTATGATTCTATGCCTATGCCTATCCCTATCCTTATTCTATGCTAATCTAATCTAGTCTATTCCTAGTCTAGCCAATTCTATTATCAACTTAGTCTAGTCTACCAAAGAATGACAGATCTTGAAAAAAAACCTTGCTAATATTCCTGCCCACAGATTGACAAAGATTTACAGGCCAACTTGGAATTAATATGCTACTCCATTCCTTTAATTTAAGAAACTGCACATGATAATAAATTTACTGCAGAAATGCAATAAGAAGGAAATTTAGAGATCAATCACTGGGGAGTTTATAGACGGAATAAAACAATCAGAGACATTAAGACACCTACATGGACAAAAGAGCTGAACACTACTATTAAAAATTATTTGTAACAATATAATAAAATGGATTACAATAATTATTTTAAAAGTTTTTTGAGTTGCCAAAATGATAGTGAAGTGATGGTCTACTTTTTACAGAAGCTTGTTAAGGAAACATGATGCAACAGAGTCATGTAAATATGACAAATTATTTTAAAGGCTTATTGTGAAACTCACTTTATCAACAAAACATGAGCAATGTATTTGCCATTCCTGCAGACCTTATACCTGTCCTAACCGGTACTGTCTAAACCAAAAATGAAGTCCAATGTTTCAAAGAATTTCTAGGCAAAGCATTTAAGTTGTAGAAGGTAAAATATTGATTGTGTTTAGTACATTGTAAAACAGACCACTAATTAGTTTTCTTGTGTTTGGCTCTGCTGAACCTTGTATCTTTAAGAAGATTTAAAAGATGAGTAAGTTAAAAAGTTTAAAAGATAAAGAAGTTAAAAATTCATGGGGAAAGTTCAAAGGCAACACTCAAACTGCAGTTATTGAATGTTCTCTGAACATTGTGGAACCTCTAAGAAAGACCCAATACCATAGCCCAAGGAATTTAACATTTCTTAAGAAGAGAGATGAAGACCAAGAAATACACAATCCTAAACACTGAGGAACATATCAGCCACCTGACTGGGCAAAATAATACATCTGACTGCAATTCTGGTTGTCCAGACACCACATTGTTCTGTTAAATAGTCTGACAGGGTCTGTAACTTAAGACTCTGAAAAAGAAACTGTGAAGAAAAGTAAAGGCTGTGAGTCAGACGATAACACTCTATTTTATTATCTCGAGGAGGAATATGAGCTAACAGCAAGACCCTTTATTTCAACTCCACAAGCTCCGGTGTATGACACATGCAGGTTGTCTGTGCTTCGTAGCTAAGTTCCGCTCTATAACCAGAGAACATGAGAGGACTTTATTCCCACTGTAAAAATCACATTAGCAAACACAATCTCCTTGAGAACTACAAACTTCAGTGGACAAGAAAAAAAAAACCATCCAAACTACTTGCACATAAACTGCAGATGCAATCAAATGCATCTACTAAGAAAAAAACCCCAAACTTCTGATTTCAGAAAGTTGATTGGATAGGGCTGGGTGCTAGGTTGGACTGGATGATTTTGGAGGTCTCTTCCAACCTGGTTGATTGTATGATTCAAAGCTGCTCAGAATCTTGAGCAATAAAACAAGGCATAGGAATTAAAATGGAAGATAATAGTTCCAGCATTCATATGGTCTACAGAAATCAAAGACATATCCATACTACTTAAACTGATTTCAGTTTTAAGAATCATATAGTCCTATCATGAGAGGCTGAAGGAACTGGGGTTGTTCAGCCTGGACAAAAGGAGGCTCTGAGAAGACCTTAGTGCTCTCTACAAACTGGAAGGTTTGTAGTGTGGTAGATGTTGATCTCTTCTCCCAAGAAGCAAGTGACAGGAGGAAAGGTAATGGCCTCCAGTTGCACTAGAAGAGGTTTAGGTTGGACATTAGGAAAATTTTTTTTTCACTGAAAGGATTGTCAAGCCTTGGAACAATCTGCCCAGGGAAGTGGTTAAATCATTATCCCTGGAGGTATTTAAAAGATGTGCAGAAAAAAGATGTGCTTAGGGACATGGTTTAGCAGCAGACTTAGGTTAATGATTGGTCTTAATGAACTTAAAGTTCTTTTTCCAGACTATATGATTCTATGATTCTATTATTTTAATAAAGTCTGCATCAGCAAATATAATTAACATCAATCAAACCTCTTATAATAGGTTCTCACCTGAGTTTTACCAAATTCTCCATTCTTGTTAGGGCAGTATCCAGCAAATACTGCTGGATGAATATATACTGTGAATCCCAT
The DNA here is from genome assembly GCA_013400475.1 of Tricholaema leucomelas. Classification (NCBI taxonomy): domain Eukaryota; kingdom Metazoa; phylum Chordata; class Aves; order Piciformes; family Lybiidae; genus Tricholaema lacrymosa; species Tricholaema leucomelas. Next base: position 11,185 of record WAAF01012437.1, on the reverse strand, counting down.
CAGTTACCTTGTTCAGAGAGCTACTGTGGCTGACAGTCTGACTTAAAACTGGTGAGCAACAGCTATATGAGACATGCACAGATGGCCTGCTGTAAATCTACATCATCACAAATGCCTAAGACTTGTTAGGCAAACATGGATCAGTTGCACAGCACATGCACAGGAGGAATGACTTGTTACGGACGCATCTAACTCACTCCACAGGCACAGAAAGGCTGATCTGCCTACTTGCCCATAAGTAACCAGTCTGGAGAGACAGACTGCTGCTGCTCTGCTTGTTGTTTAGGATTGCTGATTACCCCAGAAAGTGGCAGGATAACATGCAGTAATTCACTGGCATATTTTTAAAGCACTTAGTTGGTTTAAAGAGAAAAATCAGTATTCTACTTGTTGCTCCCTGAATTAGTTATAACTGGTCAAGATCATTCCTATCAGTGATCTCTAGATGAAATACCACATTTAATTCACATCAAACTCCTCACAGAATCCAGACTATGTAATAAAAGCAAGGAGATTTCTGATTAAAAAGCAGAAAAGAATCACAAATATATGGATAGAAAATGGACCAAGAGAGAATAAACAGATTTTTTTTTACAAAATGAGGAAAAAAAGCAAGGGGAAAAAGGTTAAGACACAGACAATAAATTGGAAAAAGTATCCAAACTGTACGTGACCTGCAAAAACCCTAACAGACACATAAGGAACAAACGAAAGCATGAGAAGATGAAATAACATGTGATTGTTAAAGGAACTAAATACAACAGTAGCCTAAAGCCTCTTGAAAATCAAAGGTAAAAAATTAGTAAGGAAAGAAGTGGGAATGAGAAAGTTTTGGGGAGGCACATTTCCTAATCCTTTTAAGACTGATATTTTTGTCTAAGCATACTTGGATCACAGTGGGCTTTCTTTCAAGGGATTAAGTCACAGTTTTTTATGAGAACTGCTGCATATATTCCAACAACTTTGTGTTATGCTCTTAAATATTTAAGCATTGAATATGCTTTAATCTCTAACTTTTCTATAATGTATTTTACATCATTAAGAAGACCGACATTATATTCAGCTCACAGGACTGGTCCTCTTTGCTTCATTTCTTCCCCTAATGTTCTGATAGAAAATCTTGTCAGTAGAGTAGGAACTCAGAGAAACAAAGCCATGAAATCAGATCAACTTTTTCTTAGCTAAAATTGTAAAAATAAACCAAGTAATTATTAAAAAAAAAAAAAAAAAATCAAACATTTTAAATAATCTGAACCTATTAAAGAAAGAAATGAAAAAGTACTAAAAAAGTAGTGGGACGCCAGAAAATAGGAACAAAAATCTATTTGCTTTAGCAGGTTTATATTAACCTTTGTGGGAAAGAAAATCACCATGATAGTTTAGAATTAAAGCCACTGTGATAATCAGATGTGGTGCATTTCACAGTTTATTTCACTTCCTTCCTTCATTGTACAAGACATGGGACAGTCTCACTATTGTGAAAGGTTTATCTGACCAACTAAAATTGCTTTATTTTTTTCAAGTGGGCCTGTAACATCACAGGAGATATTGAAATGAGGAAAATACAGGGATATATACATGCCCATTAACAATTAAAACATGGAGCTAAGTTAGAAAGATATTTAATCACCTTTGATGTGACGTGACAGTTTAAGAAATGCACAATAAACTCCAGAGATTCTGCCAAAGCTTAAGTTGCTTGTTCATCTGTTCTTATTTATCATAAGATTCAACTAAAGTGATTTTGCTTTAGAAACAAGAAGGGAAAATATTTTGAAGTTTAAGCAAAAAATCCATGAACTTCTGACAGCTATTTAAGCAACTTTTTCAAACTGCTTCTACACCCAGCCACAAACAATTAGGCATTTTTCTCCCATACTTATTTATCTCAGTTCCATCTGGACCTTGATCCTTTGAGATACACAAGAAATGGGATGAAACAACACGAGCACATTGGAGCTTGAGTTTCCTTCAATGACACATGCATTAATTCCTTTTATTAAAGGAGAATACTGCTTGAAACTGTTGGCAGCTATTCTGCATTATCAGTGTTCTGTAAACTTTTGTTTCTTGTCCTTGGGAAATACTAACACGATTTTCAGAGTGGCTTCCTTGTGTGTGAATTTTAGCCTGATTATAAAGCTACAATAAATATAAAAAAAGACTTGCACAGTTCATTGCACTTCAATTACCTCACCCTTATTTCATGGCTTACAGAAAATTATGTCACATTACTTACTTTTCTATGATTTAATTGTATTTTATATAAACATTTTACTTACACAAACGGAGTCTTTTAATCCATCTAACTGGGAAATGAACTCACTTGTTAGAATAATCCAGGTCTGACATTTAAATCAGGCATATTGCACATATGTTCTTGCCCGTGCATATCTCCCTCCTCCTGAGGGACACCTGCATAGTGAAGAACAGATAGATCTTGTTGATGCCTGCTAAGGTCACAGAGGCTTAGCTATAATATAGCCTTGCTTAATCCTCATTGGTTTTGCCTGCTGAGCACAAGGCTGTTTCCTTGACAACACAGCTGCAGTTGCCACAGCATCCAGAGCCACATGTGATGTCCAGGTTTAGGGTATGGCCCAACCGAAAGCCTACTACTTCATGGTATTTTCTCCAAATCATTGTGGGCTAAAAATAAAATCAGTTTAAATCTTCTACACATTCTATTTCTTCTCTTAATATTAAACCCTTTGCTATTACTTCCTGATGAAGCCATTCCTTATATGGGATAGACACTTCTGAAACTCAGGAGCCATGACCAGTGAGCAGAGTCTAAGGGTATTCTTTATGCAAGGCATGCCATTTACATGTGATATGCAAGTGAAAAAATCAGCTGGTGACTGAAGAAGACAGGCAGAATTAGGGAACATACATATTAAAAAAATCAAGAAATAACCTGCAAAGTGGAAGTGTGACTAACAGCACGAGAAACAAGGAGACAGTTTCACTTTTCTTTTACTTTCTGAAAAGTTTTCTCTTTTTTTCAAAAAGTGAACTGGTGTACATTATGCTCAGTGAACTACTTTTGAAGCTGAGGATCAGGCAAAGCTACAGAGCTTGTGATACCTCCTAAGCTTCATCTTGCATCTTAACCAACGCAGTCAACCGTTTATCCCCTTGATGCTAATCAGAGATTTGTCATCTAATAGTATTGCTACGATGACTTTGTGTTAGAATCATTTATTTGCTTTCTTAGGTGAAATGTCAAATGCGTTAGGAAAACTGACCCAGGGAAGTTCCTTTCTATTATCTTATTATGACTGAACTAGAGAGAAGTTCTATGATTTACAAATGCTCACAGTGCACCTTGCCTAACTTGTAGGGTTTCTTTAAATGAACTCCATATATTCCTGGAGCTCTTGGCCATGGCTGTGATTCACCTAGATTTAAGTATTTCCTGGAAATTTCAAGGATAAGTTGATACTGATAAGTGTATAGTTATGTAACTGATGAAAACCATCTTGATTTTCCCATGGAAAGCGGATGCTTGGCGACACACAAATATTTCTCAAGCAAAAGTATGGTTAGGTCCTCTGGTCAGAAGTTGGAGGTAGACAAATTTGAGACAGAAATGAGACACACCAAACTTCAGCATTACTGAAAAGCAGGCAGTAAAGCAACTGTTGGAGGGCTGCACAGAATATTCCATGAATTCTGTCTAGGTTTCTAGGTTGTATATTCCACTTCAAAAAGCAATAAATGCATGGAAATTCTACAGCCACGTATGACACAGAAACCCTGCTTAAATGATGACAGCATTGTATTATACAATTCATCACTGTAGAAAAGCACTGGTCAGAATAAATGATATGCAGTACTCTGCTGCACTGGCAACTTAAAGATGTAAATACTCTTGAGCTTCATAGAAACAGAGCAGACTAACCTAAGAACTATATACATGCAAGGTTCCAGTGCTCAGCTAGTTAGATGTGCTTCACTTCCCTGAAGTGCCAGGTCACTTGAAATCTGTCTTCCACTGAGTTCTCAGCTTATGAAGACATACACTCCCCTGGACAGTTTGATCCAGTAGTAGTGGCTTATGAAACTTCATTCTCTTCAGAAAACCTAGGAAAAAAACTCAGTCTGACAATTTAAAATTGAGGAACAACCCAGAAATTTGAACCTACAAATGCATGACTTGTACAAGTAGAAGCCAGAAGACTTCCCTTATTTCACAAGCCATACGTTCAAATTAGTGCTCTAAGTCATGACTGATCAATTGAATGACCTCTAATGAAAGAAGCTGAACAGGAATGTTTTTCTTCTCGATGTGGAATGGTATGATCATTTTTGGTAGAAAAGACACTTAAGATCATTGAGTCCAACCATAAGCTAACTCTACCAAGACTGCTGTTAAACCATGTTCCCTAGCACCACATCTCTGCAACTTCTAAACACTTCCACTGGTGGACATTCAACCACCTCCCTGGGGAGCCTATTTCAGTGTTTGATAACTCTTTCAGTGAAGACGCTTCTTCGAATATCCAATCTAAACTTCCACTTGTGAAATCTGAGGCCATTTCCTCTCATCCCATCATTTGTTACTAGGGAGATGAGACCAACACTCACCTTGCTACAACCTCTTCTCAGACAGTTGCATAAAAAGAGGTCCACTCTGATCTTTCTTTTTCCCCAGACTAAACACCTTAGTTTCCTTAGTTGCTCCTCAGAAGACCTGTTCTCCAGAACCCTCGTCAGTTTTGTTGCCCTTCTCTAGACCTGCTCCAGCACCTGAGTGTCTTTCTTGTAGCGAGAGATCAAAAACTGAACACAGTACTCAAGTTGTGGCTTCATACTCTGACACGGAAGGAGGCTGGGGAAGGATAAGAAACACCATATCACAGGATGCTGTTGGCAGTTACTGATTGGCATCCCCAGGTTTTACTCTGCTGGGCATCTTTCCAGCTATTCTGCCCCTGAGCATGGGGCTGTTGTGAAGTAAGTGCAGGACCTGACACTTGGGTTTTGTTACATGTCACTGAATTGGCCTTGGCTCAGCCAACCACCCTATCCAGGTCACTCTCTACAGCTTACCCACCCTCAGGCAGAGAGAACTGGCCCCAGTACTGAACCT
>WAAF01012435.1:382656-408505 GCA_013400475.1 Tricholaema leucomelas | reverse complement strand
TCAGTTGCCCTTCCCCTGTCCATTGCAGCTGTGACTACCTCATAAAAAGCCACCAAATTTGTCAGGCATGATTTGCCCTTAGTGAAGCCATGCTGATTGCTGCCAGTCACCTCTGCCTGGTTTTCCATTTGCTTTTGCAGAGCCTTCAGGAGGAATACAAACAAAAAAGATGTGTACAGCCTTATACAAGTCTAGTCTATGCTGTCGCTGGGAAAAAGGGGGATAGTCAAATCACAGCAATTAGAACTGATACTATGTTTGAGTTAGCTGTGAAGGGAGATGTATCCTGCCATCCAAGCCATCCATTCAGGTAGACAGTTCTGGAAGGTCTTGCTGGACTGTTTCTTCCTCTGTGTTTAAAATAAAGATGCAGAAGACATTTTCTTAAACATCAGAATGAAATGAAAGACATTTGTTGTTTACGGACATTTTTCAGCAGCAAAAATAACGTTTTTTGAGAAATGATGTGCCATGGCAGAAAAAACACCAACCTACCTCCAAAGACATACCTCTTTTGAATTGGAAATTTATGCCTTCAGAGTGAGCTCAGGTAATCTCTTCCAGCTACATCCTGAGAGAAAGAACAAAAAGAGAAGGGAAAGGTTTTCTAATGTCTACTCCAGCTTGTATAATTAATAGAAGAGATAATTTGCTGGTTACTCAATGATATATCAGCAGTAGCAACATGGCATTAATAGCTTGGGAGGAGCAGGAAAGAGTTTGTGCTTGAGTGACTGTTCCTCTCCCAGCAAGAAGCATCTGAGTCACCAAAAAAAAAGATATCCATCACAGCAATGAGGCAGCCAGGTAGTAGCTTTTGTCATTTTGCTTTTTTTGTTTGTGTTTTGGTTTTTTTTGTTACATAGCAAGATGAATTAAGGAATGGTTAAACTCTTCAGATGTCTGGGACTCTGGATGGATTGTGCCCCAGTGCCTATATTACTTCTGTCTAGTTGTCTTATAAAACTTTGTTTATCTGGCAGCATTTTACACATGTAGTGCCAAGCCTGTGACTGAATCAAATGGCAAAATAAAGTCTTTCAGGAGTAACTGCTTGGTTACTTGAAGCAACTTTATACCAGACAAAAGTGCCACAAGACTGAGCAAAGTGAAGCACATAGAATTTTATCTCCTATTGCTCTCATCCTTAGTGAGTGCAGGTGAGGACTGGTTCATAAGTGGCATAATTTTTAACAACTGTGAATCCAGCTCAGATTTAGGTGTGATACACTGAAAGGGTAGTATAGGTAAGCATTCAGGGTAAACTAGACAATCATGAGAAGCCTGTTCTCTGACAACAGAAAATTTCTCTTGCTACTTCTGTGTTGCTTAGGGCAGAATGGTAGAAAAATGCTTGCTGTATCTTGTAAACANTGTAAGTACTTTATTCTTTCAAATATGTAACCCTTTACTTCAGTGTTACTAGCCTTATGCTAGATTTAGTCATATGTGATTCATCTGGCTCTAACATACAATTAACACCACCAGACGTTTATTGTCTTTAGTGACAGCTTCCGTCTCCATGAAACAACTTCACCTTGTTTACTTTTCTACAGATCCCTTCCCTTGTTGTTTCTGTAACAGAAATATCTTTTCTCTGATTCTGTTGAGGGGGTTATCTCCCAGAGGTGGTCATGTTACTTCAGACTACTCTTCCCTTGTAAGGTACCACTACGTCTTTTTCCAAAGACCATGTTGTATGAAGCAGCCGCATTCGTTCTCAGCGAGCCTTGAGAGAGGTTTGAAGAGACACTGAGGCAAGTTTCCCCTCTCTGCAGGAGACTTGGTAACCCTTCCAGATATTCTTTTCAAAGTACCCACCTTGTCTAGATGTTCTCTGTATCTCCCTTATCTTTGACACTGAGTAGCAGAGGGCAGCCCTACCCATCCTGTTTGTCTCTAAATGTGGAAGGTCTTAACCTCTGTCCTGTTGCCTCTTGCCAACTTCTGGTTTTCAGAAAAGATGAGCATTTCTCAGCTGATTTTTCATTTGCTGGTGCAAATGTGTTCAGACACAGTTTTATTCAGCCATAAATGTATTTTCTTATCAAAGGAAACATTTTAAAAAGTGCTCCTGAAGTCTTGCTGCCTTCTATTTCATATAATTGGTGTTTGCTACTAGAGTTTGAGACTGAGTGACTTGGGAAGGATTTTCATGTTATGTAGCAGGAACATTCTTCAGTTTTATTTGCTTCATTTAGAATAACTACTTTAATTAGACAGAGGAATCCTGGTATAGAAATGAGAGTTGTCAAGTCAGATAAGTGGAGAGAAAAGCTTAACAATAGGCTTGTTTGTGCTATTACAGAGGATGGCTGAGGACTAATGACAGGTCTCACTTGGCAGATGAATGCTGTTGTCACAGATACTCTTGAGATCTGTGTTACCCATATAGACTGTTTTGCTGGGTGTGCAGTGTCAGACAATAAATTAGAGAAGGCAAGCTTATGAAGAACCTTTTGGTACAGCCTGCAACAGCCATGCTGTTGGCACTTCTGTATACACACACCCACTGTTTGTAATATATATAAGGGTCTTTGTTGGTGGTGATGTTCAATTTAGATAATTTAAGTGAATTACTCAGAACTGCATTTCTGTCTTTGAGTTTTGGTAGTTTTAAATTGCAAAATTACAAGCACTGTTAAATTACTAATTCAGTAGGCTTTTTTCCTGTGCTTGAAGGTTATGTGTATATGTTGAACTGCATTTGTATGTAAGAATTTTTAGGGCCAGGCTTTAGAAGTTAAAGTGGGAACATCCTACTTACTAGTTTTAGATCATCTGTCATCTTCCAAAAAAGTAGCAAGGTAACTTAATAAAAAACCCTAATTACTAGTGCAGACTTCAACAAAGTGAAAGGGTCAGTCCTGGAACTATTACTCATTCAGATAAGTATAGTGGAGCCAGCCAAACAACCTATGTGAGTAATAGCATGGTTCAGCCTTCTCATCACACATTAGAAACTCAGATCTGTTAATGAGAAATGGCAGTTATGACTTGAGAAGTCCTAAATCAATCATCCTAATATTTAATGGCAGATTTTTACAAAGAAACTAAAAGGCCAGGAAAACTTTTTTTCTATTTTCATGGAAACAAACAAAGAAAAAATGTGTTAACTAACATTATAGATCCATACAAGCTTTTATTTGATACTTTTTCACTCTTATTAGATAAATATTAAGAAAAATATCCTTAAAAAAGCCACTTTTTTTTTTTTTTAATCTTGTCAAGTTTCAGTCATATTGATTCTGGTTCAGAAAGCGTTTAGGTGTGTCTGTCCTTACAGAGTACTTTTTGAAGGTTCTTGTTATTCTAACTTGAGAGATTTCTTGTTTCTTGACTGCAACTCATTGCCAAGGCACCATCATCTCCTGGAGTAAGCAGATGGATGAAAGGACTAAGGGCTGGATCCTGCTCTGAACCTCCTCAGGTGACTTTGAGGAATCTGCTATGCCCTCTGGACCTCGATTTTCTCCATCAGTGAGATAAAGATGATGATAGGATCTTCCTACACAGAGTGCTGTGAGAATAAGGGCAACATGACAGCAAGAAGCACATATGCTCTGTCAGCTTGATCTCTCCCTGTGTACTCCAGCCCTATAGTCAATGGTGAATTTGTAGATGAAGGGTAGTACATCACTGCTAACTGGAAGAGCTTATATACATGTGGGGTAAAGTCTATGCTAGAAGATAATAATGCAAAGCCTATGATATTCAAAATGTGGCTAAATTCAGAAGATTAGTAACAGTGGGAAGGGAAGGACACAGTAGTTCAAGCTTGTTTCAAAATATTGGGAAGAAATCCATGAAATAGAAATGACAGGCCCTAGTTCCCAAGAAATGCTGAGAAACTGATGAGAAGTAGTCTGTCACTTGTGCAAAGTTTAGTGAATAATTTCTGGTGGGACTACTAAGAACAGCTAGAAAGCATATGTAATGTTTGGCATGAACAGAATCATAAAGGCTGCAGTAAGAAAAATGTGGATGGAATGAATTAATGTGAATGTCTGTCATTTGATATTTAAAATACTATGTGAGAATGGCAGCTTCTTGTACTGTCAAATGGACATAGGGCTGATGGATGTAAAAACTGACAGTTAAAACACAAGTATTTTTGAGATTTAGAAGGATGACAGGAAGTCTCTGAGGACAGAACAATCCTTATCAAAAGAAGCATTTATTCTTGCTGAAAAATAGAATGTGGCTATGTGGATCTGCTTTTAGATCTGCCTGCTGGCTACAGGGCTCTACCTGCGCTACCTGCAGAAATACATGCTCTTGGTGCCTCTCTAGTAGGTGTCAACAACATCTAATGGAAGATGCAAGGGCATGGCAGCAAGTCAGCATAAAGTCTGTTAGACTGACAAGTTCCTTTTGTGGTCTATTTCTGGTGCAGAAGTTTATCCAAGCTTGCTCTTCCTGGAGGGCTCTAATAGAAATATTTAAAGATATTTTTTGTGGTGGGTTCTTTATTCATCCCTGATGCAAGAAGAAGCTAGAGATGCACTGGAAGTAGAAAGGGAGAGAGAAAGGATGTACTGGACTTCTGTTTAGTCATGCTGTCTCTAATATCTGGGAGATGTGGCAAGGGGAACACTGCTGAAGCCAAAGGAGCTTCCTTCCATTCTCATTTCCACAAAGTTGAATGTTGTAATTCTGCTCCCTGGGGCTGCCTATGTTCACACAGTCTGAGCACAGAGGCAGCATCTTCCACAAAGTCCAGCTGGCATCTGGATGTTTGAACATACAAAATCAGTAGACACCTTTCAAATAAGGCCTTAAGCTACAGCATGTGAAGGCAAGAGGTGAGAAATGTCCATAATGCATAAGCTGGATCAGCATTCCTTCCCATGCTGCTTCAAAAGCAGTTCCCAGAAATGGATGCGAAATTGCTTCTTTTGTAAGTGTCATCACTGGAATTTTTCTTTCTTTTCCCTCTCACACTTCCATGTTTCTCCTGTTTCTGCTCACCTCCTCTTTCCTAGCAGAACTGCAACAGATAGTACCCAGGCAGCAACCAGCCCAAGAGCTGTGGGCTGTATTTGGTGTTGCACATTTAAGAGAAAAAGTATTGCAAATTGAGACTTTGATTTGTAGCTACTAAGAGGAAGAAAAGCAAGCAAAACATTTTAAAAAACTTAATGTGCTTAATCATACACCTGAATAATATGTTTTGGTGAGAGAATGATGACAGTGGTCCATTGATGCCCCACTAAGAAACATTTCTAGAACAGAAGAATATAAACTTTTGGCCTCCTACTGTCTTTTAAAAAACACCAACGTTAATTTCCTGTTGGACACTACTGATTCTTATTCTTGCAACTTTATTTTAGAGGCTTTGAGCTGTGTGTGAAGTTGCCAGTGCTTTTAAAGGGTTCTTGTCTTTGAATAAGGGTTAATCTGGATTACAAAAAATGCTTCCAGCTCTGTGAGAAAATCAATCTTGTGACACATTCAGTTGGTTCAACAGAAATGATTGTTTGTGATCTTCTGGCACCCAAAGTCCCATTCTTAAAATGTTGTCATTTTTTGGGCTAAAAATACAGCCCTTGTTTCTACACATGGGCATACACAGGCTTTCCACTTTCTTCATCTGGAATTGGCCCACATAAGAACAGAATAGCTTCACAGTCCTCAAGGAAAGTTGTCTCTGCACTTTTCTGTCTGTGTGCATGAAGACTGCAAGGTGGCTTAAGCTACATGGAGTCAGAGGAGATGGGAAATAGCTTCTGAAATGGCACTAGCTCCTCTAGGGAGAAGTCTCAGGAGGGCAAAAGAGTGAGGTGCTTGTTGCTCAGTCTCTTGGGTGGTAAGATTGAAGCAAATTCAGCAGATGAGGAAGTTTGCCCTGCTCAATGCTGTGCTCTGTGTGAGCATAATTTGGCAATACTGCGACATACTTAGATTTACCCCAAACATTTATTCACTATGGTGATGCAGAAAGGGTAATTGGTAGAAAGAAGGCAAATGTAAGATAATTTCCAACTTGCAACATTATTTTTAAGGCATTTGCTACCCTCCCAGGAAATTGCTGACTGAAGCTTAAGGGGCAGGGGCATTTTCTTGTGTTTAAGACTTGCCACAAGATTTCTGCACTTCAGGCCGAAGTCCCATTGACATCCTGGGTCAGTAATGACATACAGCTTGGTGATTAAACAGTAGACACACTTACCTTTTAGAATAAATAAATTACATAATATAGATAAGATATTATTGTTCAAGATCATATTTTAGCAATGCCTTTCAAAGCTACAATATGGATTTAGCCCTAACACTGGATAAAGGACAGCTCTGTTTTACTGGCTGGGGAGCAGATCAGAAATTTATGGATCAGCTCTTGATGGAGAATATCTTTGCATTGCCCTCGTTCCAGGGAATTGGTCCTTCAATGAGAACATTCAGGTGAGTAAACAGCCTGTGCATGAGCATTTTTGCAGCAGAGCCCTCCTTGGGTCATGGTGCCCCCTTTGCAGCCTTCCCCCGATACCACTCTGGCCGTCTCTCATGGTCCCCTGAGCAGCTGCAGTGTAGGACTCCTTCTTGGGCAGCTGTCACAGTTGCCCTCAGCTGTAAGGAGTGAGTGAAGGATATCTGTGTATTTAACAGCACCCAGGTTATCTTGTGTCTATTTTTATCACCAGGTTGGTAGGTTGCAGCCCTAGCTTAAATGCAGTTGCTGTCCCAATCTATATCCAGCCATGCAAGCAGAGCTCAAAGTCCAAATATTTAATCAAAGATAGGTGAGTGATTTGTGTGAAGACTGATCCTAGGGCACAGACTGAGGCTGCAGCACAGGCATCATACCCTCAGGGAGTTAAGAACACAATTTTTATCTTTTCCATACCACATTTTCTGTCATTGGTGCTGATTACCTTCTGCTCTGGTTCAGCTACACTGGGTGGTATTTCTGTGTGAGGAGTCAAACCTCAGTGACTCCCTATGGATCTAGACCAACCTGTGATTTTACCCTAAAGGTAAAAGGAAAGTAACTGCCCATTTATAAAGGATTAGTAGACAGTTATTTGCTTTGTAAACAGCTCTGACTTCAGGAATCACAGCACTGCTGTGGAAAGGCTGTGTGACGGGAGAGGTATCTGAGCCTGGTACGTGCACTGTCCACTCAGTGTGAGTGAGAAGCAGGTACTTGGTTTATTTGGATAGCTCAGGATATTTATACACTTCCAGTAAATTATGCTTACTTAATTAGAACATGATTGGTCATAGCTCTAAAATTACATTTACATAGTCCACCTACTTGCAGTTACAATGAGCAGTTATTCTCTTTCTACAAGGGCCTTTGTTCTACAAAAGTTATTTACCAAGTTCTCAAGGATAAATGTCCTTGACCACTTGCTACACTCTATGCTACAGCGTACAGCACACGTGCAGGACGTGCCAGCCGTGCAGGCCAGCTGAGACCTGCTCTAAAGTCAGAAACCTATTGCAGAGCAATATAATCATAATTGTACCCAAAGCCTGGGTTGTTCAATGCTTTCCTTAAAGTCATGTCCTCTTTCTTTGAGCCGTTCTGCGACAGCTGTGGAAAGGAAAGCACAGATGCCCATTCTCTTCCAGTTCTTTTCTGGGGAAATAGCAGCCCAGACTTGTTCCTGCTGTGTGCAAAGCTTCTGTTAAGTGTGGAGCAGTGTGGGGACTCACTCAGGAAAAGTGTTAATTTACCTGTTTCAGCTCTCAGAACTACTTTGAGGTGTCCCTGTCAGGGGTCATGAAAAGTAAGCTGCATCTATTCTCAATTGTTTTCTTTCTTCTGTGCATTAAATTGGAAAAATGCCACTCTTTTTCTGCCTGTATTTTATTGAACTGTCAACTGGGGTCAATAATAAACCCCTCCTCCCTTGCTCCTCAATCTACCCAGATGGTAGTATCTGAAAGAAACAACCTGCTAATGTGCTTGGTGTCTTTTGATGTTACAGAGCAGAAGAATCCGTATCAGATGATGACAAAAGGAGGTAGGTGCTTTACTGGGGCTGGCTTTATTTACAACAGGCTGCAGTTAGTTCTGCTGCTGGATGTACATTCTTCCTTTTCTTCTTTTAATTCCCACCCATACCACCAAAGCAGAGACAAAGAAAAAAAAACTTGCAAGAGTGGGAAACCTCATATGGAGCCCAGTATTGTTGAGTTCCCTCTCTCAGTCAGTTGAGGACATGGAGGAACTTTGTGGCAAGAAGAACACATTATCTCACAGCAGTAGGTTTTGAGCCCAACAAGGGCCAGTGAGCTGTGCCTTCACACCACCCCCACCACAAAAGATGGTGTTAGCACTTGTGGGAGATCTCCATTGGGCTAGAAATCAAATAAAGTATGACTCTGTCATCAAAGAAATAAGAAATCAACCCAGAGCCCTGGGAGTTTGACAAGATGTGATTGGTTTGGCACCTAACAGGGCAGAGCAGCATAATGGGAGCCTTGCAAGTAGCTCCAGGGACACCTCCATTTTTTCACCTTCCTGCATCAGTCTCTGCTTTTCATACAGGCCTCAGAGCAAGAAAGTATACTGCAAGGGCATAAAGTGGAGAGGGTTGGGCTGTGAAAGTACCTAACATCCTCGTGTTCCTTCCTGCTGAAAGTTTTTCTCCAAGTGTGGTCCAAAGTAGAGGTGTGAAGGTCTTATTTATTATGAGGAGTGGTCAAAGGGCAGTTTAAAAGGTGTGTGTTGTTTGAGGTGAGGTGCTTCAGTGGTCCCGTGTCAAACATTACTGCCAGTTTGGCTCTGCCTTCAGCTGGACATATTTACTGTCTCAAAGAAGCTGGGCAGGTGGGGTTTATTTTTACAAGAGAGGATTTAATGAAGATTATTAGGAAGTTTTATGATAAATAGCTACTTTCACAGGCTTGGATTCCACTTAAGAGTAAGAACTAGGCTCAAGGGTTTTTTTTTGCCTGGTGCTGTATTGGTAAGCAAACGGTACTTAATGTGCTGTTTTCCTGTAGTCATGGGAAAGGAAGGCTCAGGCTCCTCTGTGGATGCTCATGCAGAAGTGCCCTCTTCTCTGACCATCCATAGCGTTTGTGATGCTGCTGTATGATGTCAACACTACATGGAGAAGCATTGCAATTAAACTCTGATGTCTCTTTAATTGTTTCTTTAAATCAGGAACTATGGTGGTGTGTATGTTGGCCTGCCATCAGAAGCGGCTGCTGTGGTTTCCAGTCAGACAAAAGCTGCACCAAAAGGTAGTGGAAGGTTGTCTATTCCATTTCTCCTTTTTTTCTCAGCTTAACTTTGTCTAGTAGGATGTATTTCCTTTAAGAATCAATTATTATTTCAGACAGACTGTATAGTCTTGAAGCTCTTAAGGCAGTGGGGCTATTTATAGTCTTTAAGGTGATTGTTCCCATTTATTTAATTTTTAACACACTTTAGCAGAAGGATCCAAGAGCAGACACTGACGACATGGTACATTGTCTTCTGAGCAGCTTCTCAACACCCTGAGTGCTCTGCAAATTCAAAGAAAACAAAACCCTGTTAGGACTAAGAGGCTGTGATAGATGCACTTACAGAGGCTCAGTGCTAATTTTAGTTTTGAAGGTGTTTACTTGAATTATTCTGGTAATAACAGTTAGTAAGTGCTTGCTTTCAGGTTTATTTCTGTTCTTATATGAAACTCAGTGGAAACTGTTTCTTTTCCATGTGATATTTTTGAACAGCAGGAAAAAAGGCTTTAGGTTTATTGGTACTTAATAGACATGTCATAAACATATAATTATGAAATCTTGTAATGTTGTTTAGATATAATACAACAAAATGCTGCTGTCACATATGTACAGTGGAGTTCAGTCTCTGACTGGTGCTTCTAAAATTTGCTGCAAAACAAAAAAGTGAAGAAGAAGAACACTCTTAACCTAAATAGTAGGAGTTGACTTTGAAACAGTAACACTGTTACTGCATGATTTATAAAAACATGTTCTAAATGTGTTGCAATGTTTTAACTGTCTTCTGTCTTCTGTTTTCTAATTAGATTAGAAGGAAATAAACATATCAAGATGCAAACAGGTGGAGGTACAGTATGTTTTCATTAGCATGTGCTTGGCATGTCATTTGTTGAACAGAAAGAAGGTGGCATTGCTCCCTGTGCTGCTCTTGGGTGGTCTGGGAATGTCCTGGTCTCTTCTTCAACTGCAGTGTGACTCTTCTGAAGGCTGGCCCATGGGCCAGTTCTCAGCGGTGCAGGCATAAACTAGAAAGTGGGTACAGTCATCTCCTTCGTGAGAATTGAGAAGCAAGGAAACTCCCTTTGGAAATGAAAAAAACCAAATGTACTTGTTTTTTACCTTCAATCACACCACATCTAATCCTGCAGCAGTACTATGTACTCTCTCTATCAGTACTGTGTCCTATCAGCAGTGTGTAGATCAGCATCTGTAAAGACGAAGCAATTCCCAGGAATAAATAGTTTGCAATTTGAAAACATCTTCTTAATTTTGGACAGAGCCTTGAAAACTAAAGTGAGACACTCATTGAGTAACATCTTGGAGCCTTCCTCTTGCTATGGAAGAATCCATAAGGACTTCATTCTCTGCTGGCCAGAACAGGACAGTGAAAATTTATAGGCTTTATTTCTAACTTAAACCTAAAAAAAAGTAATTTACAAGTTCATGTGTGAAGAAAAATAAAACAAACTAAGTTTCCATCCAGAATTTGAACTAAATAAACATTGACAAGTTTCAAAACAGAACTGTTTTGATGTCTAGCCTGTGAAGAAGGGGAAACTATAAAGCTGCTAACAATTTCTATACGAAGCAGAGCCCTTTCCTAATATAATTGAAGCAGCAGAAACAGTTCTGGCTGGTCCTGGTACTGAACGTGGGCCTAGTAAAGCAGGACACACATAGACTGAAAACCTGTGAGTAGTTAAAGCTCCATGGACTTGCTAGGAGTGTTCATGTGCAGGAAGACCTTCAGCTGGTCAACACACCTAGTTTCAGTAGTCTGGCTGAGGTGTCTAAGCTAGCAACACTATCACTCTTGATGTCTACCAGACTGAAGCAGCTTTGTGATGTTGCAGCGTTCCACCCCTGGTTGAGGAACAGAGGCTGCGTTAATTGGATCCTTGTCTAAGTGCTTTAGTTAAATGCCCAGTATTGGGTAGAATCGATCACTTGACATTTTTTTGCTATGCACAGTAGCTGAAAGTAAAGTTTGCCTTCCTAGGTGCAAGATCAGGATTTAGCTGCTGCCTCAGGCTGAAAAAAACACCTGCACACATGAGGCTCTTTAAATCTGCAAAGGGTCATCTGAGTTCCATGACTTTATGTGCAAGTGTTGTGATGACCTGGTTCTCTAGGTTTTGTGTAGTGACTGTACTGCTTTGCCAGTATTGCTCTACCAGTCTGGGTAAATCTGTTCCTTTCTTTTTATTTTTTGAACAGTTGTCTACTAAGACCAGTTGCCAGTGCTTTAGAGACAGTTGTCTTTGTGCTGAAGATTTTTCTATTTACATAGCCTTCCGGAGAGCAAGAGAGATTAGAGCACCAAAATACCTAAACTGTTCCAAGTTCCAACTACGGGTAAAGCTCGAAATACAGCGTTGAATATGTTTCCTATGGTGGTTGCGTTATGGAAACCTCCTGCTGTTCTCCAGGGAAAAGGAAATTAACGAACTCGTGGTGGATGTTCCTGCACAAGAGCTAACTTTGATGATCTGCAAATTATTTCTCTGTGGCCATATTGCAGATTTCATCAGCTGTCAACTACGCTTCATATATTTTCTCCAACAATTTTTTGATAGATTTTCTATAGAAAACCATTACTACTGTCCACTTAATAGTTCCTGTGGTAGGTTCCTATAAATTAATTGTTAATTTACTTCAGAGTAATATATTTGACAAGTCTACATCTTTTTGGTAATATTGCAAATTTTAATATTTTTGCTGTGAAGACTTAAGACTAGGTTGAAATAAGCATAAGACTATTGGGTTCTTTGTAATTACTACTGTCACTTTTCTACAGTGAGACAAATATTCATGTTTACTTTTCACCTTTTAAGAAGATATTGTTCAAGGAAATTTATTTAAGAACAATGTACTTCATCATAATATTTACATGTCTGGTTTTAATTTCTTCAACTTTGTCTCTTTTATAAAGCATTACATGGAGAAAAATACTAATGAACCAAACTACTATGTTATGTCTTCCATTTTGTGTCATATTATAATGACATTTCGTCACACAGAATCATAGGATCATAGGATGGCTTGGGTGGAAGGGACCTCCAAAGGTCATCTAGTCCTATCTCCAGTGCAAGTGTGAAGTGATACTATTTTCACAGGTGACAGAGCTGCATCCTCCTGAACTACAGTGAATTTTTTATCACTATTAGAGTTTTCTATCTCACTCCAAGCATCTGCAGCATGGCAAATTGTGCCAGGTTCCTCAAAGTCCGTGCAGGAGAACGAAAAGACACAAGCTTATACCAATATGATGCATAGAAGGTCAATCTGTTTATTGAAGCTAAGAGTGGTACTTACACAGTGGATTTGGTACAGACATGTGTACTTTTGATAGGTTCTGTCACAGAAACATTCAGCTGTCCCCAGGGCTGACCAGCCTGCCCCCCTTCAAGGCCCCCTCGCACAGCTCAGCTACAGATAGCAGCTAACTTTCACAGCTTCTCTGCTAGCCTTCCCAATGCCACTTGCCTGCAGCTATGCTCCTTATCAGAATGACCTTAGCATTACTTTTTTCTTCTTCACTTCATCTCAGCCTTCTTAATGCTGTCCAAACCCCAGCAAAATTGTAATAGACTGAGAGATATTACTGTTGTATTAAATAATGAATGAGAGGTTTTCAAATTCATAAAGTATATAACAGCTCTGGGTTTCCCACAGAACTTAAACCAGATTCCATATGGCTGAACACAAATCATTCAAGCCTTTTGCATAACTCTTTAGTCAAACTTTTTTAAACAGGACAAAATATACCATACACATCAGAAACCAACGAACCAAAAAACCCCACACCATGTTAATGTATCATAATAGATTAGTGACTACTTTTACAATTAAAAGAGGGAAGTAAAACAGAAAATTCAAACATGAAGAAGTGAAGCTTTGTGAACCATGAAATTCCTATCCATTTCACCGATATCCATGAAGGCTGGTGAACAACCACTTACAGCTCTGGCTTTACAATAGTTGTTAATTTGTTTGCTGTGACACCTGTAAAAATAAGTATTTAAAAATAGTTCTTTATTGTCCTCTTTTAAATATTTGTGACATTATTTACTGCTGTTCTCTAGGAATCTGCTGCTTGGGTTTTCAATGGTTTCAGGCTTCTAGCTCCTGACGACAATTATGCATCTTATTCTTGACCCCTGCAACCTCAAAATGAGATGAAAAAAGTTTGAAGAGAACAAGGTGGTGCTAAAATATCTCAGTATGAATGAATGCCTGTAGACTACATCTGCAGTCCTGTTCTTGCAAGCTAAGCTGATGAGAACTCAGTTACCACTGAGTAATGAGTATGCAGGTTTGCTTCCCACCTGCCTACCACAGCATAATGGTAGAGTTTCCACATCACGTGTTCCACAAATGGTCTAAATGGTTTGCATAGCACTAATTTATTTAGTACAAAGCAATTGGTCCCATGCCTGGCCTGACTGCCTTTCCCAAAGCAGAAGAAACACCAGTCATCCTTGGATAGATCATAGGTCAGCTAATGCTAAAAAAGGCAACAACAGATGACAATAATTTTCCCAGTTATTAGCCCACTTCCATCCCTCAGTTGCTGGGAGGAATCATCAGAGAGGTGGCCAAGGCTAAATCTGAATGTCACTTGTTCTGCTGCTGACATCTGAACCCTGATGTGTGGGTTGAGGAAGGAAAGAGGTGATCTTTAACAAATAGCTCCTAGCAGTTGGTGTTAGTACAGTTGCAAAGGTTGCTTTTTCTTGATTTGTGTCATTGCTTAATTTTTCTTGTGCAGAGCTGCAGAGAAGTGTGGAGCACTTTGCAGAACCAGTCTCTTAATGATTCATCCTCTGAATGTGTGGGAGAGCATGGTGGTTTCTTAATATTTTTGTTCTTCTGCATCTTTCTGTATCTAAAGCTTACTGATCAACTGACAGATGTCATTGACTGGAGCCTCTGCAATATATTAATTTATGCCATGTAGACTTGTACATATCCAGCTGAAGAGCTAGGACCATGCCCTTGTCTTAGATTTGCAGACTCTTGTCTTTTGTTTTCCCAAGGATCCACAGATCTAGAATTTGTGACAGAACATTGTATTCTGCCTTGGTCAAATTCCATTTAGGACACTGATTTTCTGCTCATCAAAATTCCTCTATGGTAAGCAGCATTTCTGAAGCCTTTGCTAATAAAAACATATTACATTTCATGGAGAAATTAGTATATCTGCTCTTTCAAAACTCAGAATCTGTGGGTATTTCTGTTAGGAAGAGAAACACAAAAGAAACCTATATGCCAGGTTCCAGCTGTGCATTTGATGGCATTCTTGAAGGATATTTAGGCACTCAAATGATGGTTCAATGTGAGGATTCAGAACAGAACACTTTTAATAGCAGATTTGTTATTAAGGAATATATGTCTAAGATGTCAAAACATCTTGAATTACTATTTGCAAAGCAGAAACATTTAGATGTTGAGGGTGTAATACCATTTCCTTTGAAATTGTCACTCTTTTTCCATCCAGAGCAGAGGAGCCAGTGAAAATAGTTTAGCAAAGACAATGGATTCAGGCTTTATAATCTCAGACCCTCTAATATAAGGTTCTTTGACAGCCCAGAAATAGTAAGCTTGAATTAACATAACTCATACAATTGAATTTTGAAAATCATTGGAGTATCAAAGCATGGGTTTGAAACAACAGTTTGTGGTTAGCTGAAAAAGAATACAAATACCTTGTTGGATTGCAAATTTTGGTCTCATAGTACAAACTATTTCACCTTGAAGACAGCTGCTCCTTTGAATTACACTGATGAGACTGTGCATTTATTTTGCTTTCTTCTTAATGCAGAACGTAGAGCTTACCTGACTTCTTGGTATCTGGGCAGCCCAGAGAGAACTATCGCCCATCTCCTGTGTGCTTTCCACTTCACAGTGTAGTTCAGAGGATGTGTCATAGAAACCTGTGTCACTCAAGGGGTCAATCTGTCACTAAGAGGTTTGCAGAGGACCTGGTAGAGCCCGCTGTAAGCCCAGGTAGCACTGAGTTCAGTAGAAGTGAAACCCTCTTATAGCAAAAGTTCCATATGAGACTGAAGATGCAGAAAGTCAGCAGGACAAAAATATCTTCAGTGAACACCAAGGCCCAGTGCTAGTTTCACTTGATTTTATCCTGTGTGTCTAGCAGAGGAGCCTCTGCTCTGTTGGGCTATGGTTGAAATGGCATCACTAGTGTGTTGTTCCCTGTCACCCACACAAGTCTAGTGGTTCTCAATAATCATGCTTCCTGAGCAGTCCATGAGTCACTGCTGATCTGTTTTCTGCAAAGTAAACCCCTGTTTGGTTCCCATGGTGATCAGAAGTGGCAATTACTGCAGACTACTACAGTTCCTCAGTTGTGTGTACCCACTAAAAGAAGCTCTTACCTGGTTATAGCTCCTTGGAGATTTGCAATACATTGTCATTGCTTCCTGTTGACAGCACTTTGAACATTTCAGGTGAATTAGCTTTCTGAAGAACATGCTAGAGGAGGGTAGGTTTTGGAGATACTTTGTTTTGCAATATATTTAGAAAAAGACCAGAAGACAGCTCTAAACTTTCCATAGAGCAGTGGTGTACCAGTATTGCAGGAAGTCTTTTGAGGCTGGGCTAAATGATTCAATCCTTGTTTTAACAACAAGCATCCACAGAACTTAGATTTGTCATAACAGAAGCAATTTCTGTCATGGCTTTCAAACATGGGAGTATTTCCCAGACAGCAGAAATCTTCTTGTAAATGCTTAGAATGGCTGTCACCCTTGTTGTGGCAATGTCTGTGTAGTGGACACTTACCTGGTTGTCATTAAAATACCTGTAGCTTAAAACAGGACCCTGCTTGTGAAACAGATCATTCCATGAGATGCAGTAAAAGTCTCATTAGCTTAACTCTTCTGAGAAAAGATTTAGAAAGAGAACATGGAATTGATCCTGGGTGAAAAGGACTTTGTGTACCAAAAAGGAGGAAATAAATAGGAGAATGAGAGTTATTTTATGCAGTAAAGACAGAGGCAGGAGAAGGTTAGCAACTGAAAATGATGTAAAAAAGGAAAGGGTTTAATTAGTTATCTGCTCTGTTTCTCCTTCAGTCTAATCTCTTGAAAACAGCAATAAGTAGACCACTGCCAGATTGTTTTAAGACTGAAAAGAACTGGACCTTTTGGCTTATCAGTTCAGTGCAACCCTCTGATGTCTGAAACTGCAAGCTTTTGGGGAAACAACTTACTTTTACTTGCTTAATGCCCAGATATGCTGCCTTCTCCTTAAAGGTTTGCATTGGTATTCCCTCTGTTTATGTCTTTCCATGCAGACTGAAACTTCTCATTACTTTGAAAGTTTGCATTTTGCTTGAAAAGCAATATTCTGGGGAAAGACACAAGATGTAAAAAATCATGAACAGGCAAAGTACAAGGAAAGGTTATAGAACGTGTGAGATGGGAGCAAGAGGGCAGAGAAATAGAGTTAGACTCAAAGCTTTATTTTACATTTCTCATAACTGATGGGTGGCTGTACACGTGGTTAATTTGGGTACCTCCACACTTACCCACACTCTGGAAATTACCAGTCCACTTACAGGGTTTTGTTTGTGGGCTTTAATTCTCATGTTACAGAACATGGCAGTAATGTGAAATACTAAATTCCATCCTTAGCCTTCATTGCCCACTTTTTATGTTGGCCAAATTTTGGTGTTATCTGCAGGATGGCTTCAGCTTCATAAAAGCTGAGCTCACTGTATTCTTCCTGTGAGGCTCTGACTCGGAGCGACGTGTTAATTGGAGGCAGGCCATTTTCAATAGCTGTTTTGTGGGGGATAGCAGGCTGCAGGAAAAGGAAGACTATTTGTTGCAGTTAGGGAGGTATTCAGACTTTGGAGAAAGTCCACATTGCATCACTTCTGAACTCTTATTTGCCAGAACGCAAACGTAACACTGCAGGCATAAGTAAATACAATCAAGGAGGTAACTCATACCTTTCAGCTTATATTTAATGTCATATTTATCATTCTAGATTGCTGGACACTGACCATAACTTTGAGTTGTATTTTCCCACAGCTAGGTTTGCATTCCTTAAATGATATCACTGTAAGGAAAGGACTTGGAAGGCTTCCTGCTACCTGGCTTGTCCATTGAAGCTTGATACGCTTTTGGGAAATCAGCCAATGGATTTTCTTTAAAAGCTTTAATTAGATCTTAATATATAAATAGTATCAGCTTGAATGAACTCCAACTACCTGGTTATTAGGACAATGTACTTAGTCTTTGAAGGCTTGCAAGAAACCAGTTGCCTACCTATTTTCCCTCTTCCAAATTGTGGGTTACTTTGATAAATAAATGATTAAATTATTTTACTGCTCTATCAAAAGAACTGCTTTAGATCACCAGTTAAAAACAAACCATTTTTGGCAGGGAATTAATTTGTAATAAGGAAACTGTGCCAGCCAGAGGAGATGGAGTATCTATAAATTCCAAATTCTCTTTAACAGGATGAATAATGGTTGGAGAACTTACACAGCAATGTTAGAAGATCTTTGTTCAAGATGTCATTTCTTGTGTAACAGTTGTCTCTTGGGAACCCCAAGATTTCCTGTGTAAAGAACCCTGGAAATCAGCATTTGAATTTTTTCAAGATTTATTTATTTCTGATAATGATTTGCCAAAAGCAGCACTATAAAAAGCAGTATTCTATTTCCCCCTTCGAACATCAAGAGGCACATTCTCACCTGGACCAGCAAGGTAAGCAGTCAACCTCTCCTTGCCTGCAAATGGAGACAACTCTCATTCAGAGGTACAGGAAAAAGGATGTATTATATTGATTAGCTCTGTCATAGGCACCTACATCTACGTACACTTGAAATTAATCCAAATCTCTAACAATTTGGCCTAGGTTAGACTATATTTTATGTTTCCCCCTTCCAGTGCATGTGTTTGTTGATTTTTAAAATATTGTATTATTGCTTCCTTTTTTCTTGTTGGCTGAAATAATTCCTAGAAAAAAAAACAACCCATTAGCCATGAGAATGTGTAGTCTGTTACAATTTTCAAAACTTCCTACACTACTTCCCATTTTTGTCTCAAATACACTCTCTGGCATGAAATTCTGCACAGACTAGGTTTTACCCAAAGGGCTAGCCTCACTCCTTTGTTTAGGTGAGCATTCCAAGTGGGTTCCACTGAAGATTTTATCCTGAATGCTTTCTACTCAGCTGTTTTTTTTTTCTCCACTTCAGCTGATTGTTCTCTAGGAGGAGCATTTACTGCACATTGGGAGGATGATGTACAAGTGTCTCCATCACCTCCCAGCTGGAGCAATAATATGCAAACCAAGATTAAACATTATATGTAAATTATTTGGAGAGATGACTGCAACATTGTACAGTCTCTTTGGAGTAGCTTGAAATGGTGACAAAAGAAGCCAGATAATAAGGAATCAGATCTGTGATTATCATAAGTATCTGTGTTAGACAGCATTACAAATTACAGCATTAGGCCTTCTGCTGTCAGTGGGATCACCACAGACTAGCTGCAGTCTTGAATAATTGTACCTGCATGCCTCTGGGGATAGTAAGGGAAATTACTTAGAATCATAGAAGAGTTTCTGTTGGAAAAGACCTTTAAGACCATTGACTACAACTGTTGCTTAACTCTGCCAGGTCTGGTACTAAAGCATGTGCACCACGCCACTGCATTTTTTAAACACCTCCAGTGGTGATGATTCAACCACCTCCCTGGGGAGCCTATTCCACTGCTTGAGAATCCTTTCAGTGAAGATTTTCCTTATAATATCCAATCTAAACCTGTCCTGATGCATTTGAGGCCATTTCTTCTTGTCCTACCACTTGATATCCGGGAGAAAAGACTGACATCTCTCTACGACCTCCTTTCAGGTAGTTGTAAAGAGTGAAAATGTCTCCCCTCAGCCTCTTTTCTTCAGCATAAACAATCTCAACTCCCTCAGTCACTCTTTCTGTTCTCCAGGACCTTCACCAGTTTCTGGACTTTATCTGGGACAAAATTATCTTTCTTGTAGTATGGGCCCCAAAGCTGACCATGATGCTCAAGGTGTGACTTCACCAGTGCCGAGTACAGCAGGACAACCACTTTCCTGATCTTACTTGTCACACTGTTCCTGATACAGACCAGAATGCTGTCGGCCTTCTTGGTCACCTGAAGACACTGCTGGCTCTTATTCAGCTGGCTGTCTATCAGCACTCCCAGATCTTTCTCTGCTGGGCAACTTTCCAGCCACTGTGCCCCAAGCCTGTAGTGTTGCATGGGGTTGTTGGGACCCAAGTGCAGGACCTAGCACTTAGCCTTGTTGAATCTCATGCAATTGGCCTTGCCCTGTCCATCCAGCTTGTTCAGATCCCTCTGTAGAGCCTTCCTACCATCAAGCAGATCAATACTCCTTCCCAGGTCAGTGTCATTTACAAAATAAAAGAAGGTGCTCTCAGTCTCCCTGTGCAGGTTTTTGCTAAAGATACTAAAGAGAACTGCCCCCAAAACTGAGCCCTAGGGAATGCTGCTTGTGACCAGTTGCCAGCTGAACTTAGCTCCATTCACCACATCTCTACTGGTCTGGGCACCTAGCCCTTTTTTCACCCAGCAAAGCTTCCACCCATCCAGCCTATGAGCAGCCAGTTTCTCTGTGAGTTTTCTCGCCTAGGTCATGGCATCTGGCTGATGGGCACAGAGTGTAGCTCACCATAATGTGAAGACCCCTACTTTGCTGTCAGCCAATTGTGCCAGATGGCTCTGCACTTCACCTTCATGGTGTCTACCAGTGATTTGAAGAACCACCTTGTTGACTGGTGGTGCAGCAAGACACAGTCATGACATACTTCCTCTGCTGATCCCACTGTATTTTTGGTGCTCTGAAGTATGGTGGCTTCACACCTGCTGAGTGGCCAATCATGTATTATGAGTTGTCCTCCCCAGGCCAGTAGTGCCATGCCATACCCACTTGGTGACAGCAGAGCGATGCACAGAGCATCGCTGTGCTGCAGAGGCTGCCTGAAGTCTTACATAGTGCTAGATTTGTTTTTCTGCTTCCCTCATTCTCTTAGCAGCAAAACCCAAGTGACTGCACTGAGTTTCCTTTAATGTGCCTCCTGAAGAGGTCTGGTGGTCAGGGCTGTGCTGGTGACAATCAAATGAATAGTTGTCCTGTTGGTAGCTGTGTCTCAGGCCCTCTCAGCAGCCTCAGAGGGGCAGGCTGCCTGGGATGTCGAAATAAATCCTTGTACAAAGTAGGTCACAAACTGTGCCCAGCCTCCAGAAGCAGCTTTGATCAGAGACAGCAAATTTCCCAATACTGCCAGCAGTCATTTTCTTCAAATGTCCTTCAAGGGACAGACTGCTACAGACCGAGATGGCAGTGATGGTTCCCGGAGCCTGAACCCTCTGGCACAACTTAACAGAAAAGATGTTCTGAAGAGAAAGAATCCCAAAGGCTTTTTAACAAACAACCAACCCCCCCAAGCACCCAACAACTACAAATCCATAAGAAATGCTTTGTAAAGAGCCTTGACTTCAGCAAAGCCTTTGATGCCGTCTGCCACAACAAGCTCCTGGCAAAGCTGTCAGCTCATGGCTTGGACAGATTCACTCTGATATGGGTCAAGAACTGGCTGGAGGCCTGGGCCCAGAGAGTGGTGGTGAATGGTGCCACATCCAGTTGGCAGCCAGTCACTGGAGGTGTCCACCAAGGATCAGTCCTGGGCCCAGTCCTGTTCAATATCTTTGTTGATGATCTGGACAAGGGGAACGAGTCCAGCATCAGTAAGTTTGCAGATGACACCAAGCTAGGAGCAGGTGTGGATCTGTTGCAGGGCAGGAGAGCCCTGCAGAGGACCTTGACAGGCTGGATGGGTGGGCAGAGGCCAATGGGATGAGATTTAACAAGGCCAAGTGCAGGGTTCTGCACTTTGGCTGCAACAATACCAAGCAGCACTACAGGCTGGGGACAGAGTAGCTGGGAGCAGCCAGGAAGAAGGAGACCTGGGGGTACTGGTAGATAGTAGCTGAACATGAGCCAGCAGTGCCCAGGTGGCCAAGAAAGTCAATGGTATCCTGGCCTGTATCAGGAACAGTGTGGCCAGTAGGACAAGGGAGGTTATTCTTCCCCTGTACTCAACACTGGTCAGGCCACACCTTGAGTACTGTGTCCAGTTCTGGGCTCCTCAATTCAAGAGTGATGTTGAGGTGCTGGAACGTGTCCAGAGAAGGGCAACAGGGCTGGTGATAATGAAGTCTACAAAAACATTGTCTCTGGGCTACTTCAGATTTTCCTCTAGACCATAAAAATATGTCTCTTAAGGTTTTTCTGTAATGAAATTCATGCTGTTGTCCAGTTTCAAGGAGAATCATCATAGCTCTGTTCTAGCCTCTCCACAGAGGCTGCTGTTACTCTGCAGTGAAAAGAGGCAACCAGCCTTTTCTGTGTGCTCAAGCTTAAGCCATCTTAAAAGAAAGATAGCTTAAAATAAATGTTTGCATCTTGTAATGTTTTTATGACCTCCAATGCACTTTGAGCACTACTAAACTATAAATAAGACCAAGGGATTAACTCTTTCATGCTCACAAACCTAAAATAATCCAACATTCAAAAATCAAAGAGTGCCAGAGTTAAGCTTCTCAGTAGATTTTTGTTATGACACATTTTTTGACAGTGTGATCAATATTACATTTTTCCCCCCAGGATAGAAGCTGAAATGGCTGATTGGGTATGTATGGAAAAAAAAAAAGTACATTTTCCTTGGAAATGTCGCAACTATTTATTATTCATTTTATCATAGCTTTTGGCCAGTTACTTGCCCAGGATTATGCTTTCCTTTACTGCCTGTGCAAGGTCAACACTTAAAATGTAATTTTTCTCTCTTTCTCTTACTTTGGAACTACTGAAAGCCTCTGCTTCTTTACCCAAAGGTGGTCGTGTTTTGCAGAGGGTAACATTATCGAAGGATTGCTGCTTTCTGTCTAAAATCCAGGAAAAAAAATGGCAAGCTTCCACCTTGATGACTTTCAAATCATAGAATCATAGAATGGTTTAGGTTGGAAGGGACCCCAAGGATCATCCAGCTCCAACCCCCTACCATAGGCAGGGACACCTCCCACTAGAGCAGGTTGCTCAAGGCCTCATCCAGCCTGGCCTTAAACGCCTCCAGGGAGGAAGCATCCACAACCTCCCTGGGCAACCCGTTCCAGTGTCTCATCACCCTCACTGATTTCAGTTTGCTTTTACTGCAGTTTACTGGCAACCCAGAAGTTTTCATCACGCTTCTGAATGGGTTAAAATAAACTCCAAAAAGCAGTCTGCTACCCTTACTGCTTCACCAGTGCCAGTGTAAGTATGTCAAGGGATAAGAGACACTTGAAAAGAAAGCCCAGCACCTGCCTTTGGTTGGGCAGTCATTCCTGGGGAGTGTGATGTGAAAATGTCAAGTTTTCCTCACCACCCAGATGACAAGCCTGAGAAAACAGTTAAGCACTCATTTATTCTCTCTCTGTCTTCTAATTTTGTTTTTGTTGTGGTTGCTATGGTTACTCAAAACTAGCTACCTGTCGAAGTAAGCCAAAAGGACACAGTTATTATTTTTCAGCAGGTTTTCTGTTTGCCTGGTTGGGTTTGATTTTTTAGAGTTAAAATTAGACACAAAGAGCTGGGAATCAGGAACTCCAGCCTTCCTTGTGCCACAGGCTTGTTAGTCTTGGCTGAATTGCTTAGGTTGAATCCTTCAGAAACAGTTTTTAGACTTGAATGCTCAGGCAAAGGGCTTTTGGTCAAATGATGGCTCGGTACTCCTCCGGAGAAAGATCAGAGGAGTTTGTAGTGGTGAGTATGTGTCTGAGGCTCTTGAGACCACTGCTGAGTCTGGGTGATTGTGGTGAAGGGCTCACACATCTCCAGCAGACAGTCTAGCACATGGCTGGACCTTCCTCTCTGCCCTTTCTCTCCTTCCTGCTGTGCACTGAAGTTTTTCTGCTTGAGAACCCCCACCCTAACATGTTCTACACACTGGAGAGTAAGGATTTAGTATTTGCGATGTGTGATGGTGGAGGAGCAGGGTTTGGAGTGGAGCAGAAAAGCAAGAGCATGTTAGTGATGTTGTTAAATGGCTGGTTGCAGAAACACTGCTCCTTGCACTTCTTTGGTGGAAATGACTGTTTCCTAGATGGAGAAACTATCAGTAGCTTAACTTCATTACAAATTCTGGGAAACATTACTCACGTTACCCAACCAGCTTTTTGTTCTATCTTTCTCTCTAAATGCCTCAGAACCTGTTACTACTATCTAGTAATAGCTTGGGAGTGAAATTTGGGGGGTTTTGTAAGCATGAGAAACAAATAATCTCTGATTGTCAGTACTCTGAAGTCTGTGCTTCTTCTGGGGGTGTTCAAGAAAAGCCTGGATGAGGCACTTAGTGCCACGGTCTAGTTGACTGGATAGGGCTGGGTGCTAGGTTGGGCTGGATGATCCCACGACTGGAATGTTCTCATGGATGGCTCTGTACTGCTCAGGAAGTATAGACCAGCCAGACGAGGTGGGGCAGTTGCCCTCTATGTGCGAGAGCAACTGAAATGTGCTGAGTTCTGTCCAAGGCAGGGGCCAGAACAGGTTGAAAGCTTGTGGCTAAGAATTAGTGGATGTGGAAATGGAGATGAAATTGTTGTAGGGGTCTACTATAGACCATCAGACCAAGAGGAAGATGTTGATGAGGCCTGCTACAGCCAGCTGGAGGTAGCCTGTAGAGCTAACTCCTTGGTACTCATGGGAGACTTCAATCACCCTGATATTTGCTGGGAAGATCACACAGCCAGGCACAGACAGTCCAAAAGTCTCTTGCAGTGTATCAATGATAACTTCTTGATGCAGCTAGTGGAGGAACCAACAAGCACTGCTCCGCTGGACCTTGTATTAGCTAATAAAGAGGGACCGGTTGAGGACATTAAGGTCGAGAACAGCCTTGGGGACAGTGATCATGACATGGTGGAGTTTAGTATTCTAAAGGGTAGAATCAGAGCAACACGTAGAATTGCAACCCTGGACTCCTGCAGAGCTAACTTTGTGCTCTTCAGGGACATGCTTGCAGAAATCCTATGGGCTAAGGCTCTGGAGGGGAAAGGAGCCCAAGAAAGTTGGCTAATTTTTAAAGACCACTTCCTCCAAGCCCAAGCTAGGTGTGTTCCCCTGACGTGCCAGGAGACCTGCATGGTTGAATAAGGAGCTCCTGAAGGAAATCTCAGGGAAGAAGGAATCTTACAATTCATGGAAGAAAGGATTGGTCACTTGGGAGAACTATAGAGAAATAGTCAGGGCTTGTAGGAAAGCAACAAGGAAGGCCAAAGCCCTCTTGGAACTGAAGCTGGCAAAGGAAGTAAAACAGAACAAGAAAGGCTTCTTCAAATACATCAGCAGAAAAAGGAAGCACAGGGAAGGTGTGGGGGCACTGCTGAACGAGGAGGCAGCCTTGGTAACTGAGGATGCAGAGAAGGCAGAGTTGCTGAATGCCTTCTTTGATTCAGTCTTTACACCTGAGGCTGAACTCCCCTATGTACTCCAGACCCTGGATGAGGGAGAGGAAGCCTGGAGGAGGGAATGCTCCCCACTGGTCAGTGCAGACTGGGTTAGGGATCAGTTATACAAATTAAACATTAACGAGTCCATGGACCCTGATGAGATGCACCCAAGGGTGCTGAATCTAGTTGATTCTATTCTATTCTATTCTATTCTATTCTATTCTATTCTACAAGGCAGCCACCAGCTCTTGCTTCTCTCAAGGACCTGAAGACATTGGGCAAGGGCCAGGGTTTGAACAGGATTGAGCAGAATTGAGCAGAACTATATAGTCTGAGAAAATAAGGAGAGTAGGCTAACTGAACAGACTTAGGTCATTCTGATAAGGAGGCACAGCTGCAGAAAAGTGGCCTTGGGAGGCTAGCAGAGAAGCTGCTATCTGTAGCTGAGCTGTGTGAGGAGGGCTGGGTGGTCAGCCCTGGGAACAAGCAATGTTGTGGCTAAGCTGCTGCAAAGGGGGATCAAGGGAGGTAGTTGGTCAGGTCTGCCTCTGTGAGCGTGGACAGCCCGTTTCTGCCTTTGTAAACCTATCAAAAGTACATGCCCCTGTACCAAACTCCACTATCTAGGGACCAGGCTTAGCTTCAATAAATGGATTGACCATTCTGCATCACACTGGTGTCCGCCTGGTGTCTCTCCCTCTCCCGCGCGGCCTAGAAGAGAGGCCAACTCAACAGACAAGGTAGTTGGGCTGCACTTTCCCAGCACCAGGAGAAGTCCTCTCTCCAGGGCCCTAGCTCCTGCACTGCATACAGCTGACCCCTTGGGTAGAGGAAGCCCTTTCACAGAGATTACAAAGACAGAAGAGTTTCCAGCACATTCCCACAAATTATTACAGGACCTCTTTAACATCTTTGTCAGTGATATGGACAGAGGAATTGAGTGCACCCTCAGCAAGTCTGCAGATGACACCAAGCTGTGTGGCGCAGCTGACTTGCTGGAGGGCAGGGATGCCATCCAGAGGGACCTGGACAGGCTGGAGAGGTGGGCCCAGGCCAACCTCATGACGTTTAACAAGGCCAAGTGTAAGGTTCTGCACCTGGGTCGGTGCAATCCCAGGCACAGATACAGGCTGGGTGATGAATGGCTG